>CAJHUC010001574.1:0-73352 GCA_905146915.1 Ostreobium quekettii
AGCGGCCAAGGGCGGAGGCGCCCCTACAGACTCCGCCAGCGCCCTTTGGAGGTCCATCTCTTCATCAGTGGGCTGGGTGACAGCCTGTGGCCTGGTGTAAGGCACGAAGTCGTGCGTCACATATTGGGTGTCGCCATCCACGCCGTCAAGCCTTTCCCACACCACGCCCTCCTCCGATAGGTATCCCTGCACGCCAGCAGCCCCTCCCTTCTGGGTTTGTGACTTGTGGGGAAAGGGACCAAACAGTCGAACAAGTGATTGTCGAAGACATCGGATTGATGGGATTGATAGAAGCGATTGAATGCACTGGATCAATAGAATCGAATGAATTAATGGACTAGGCTGCCAGGGAAATACTGCCAGTCGCCTTGCTGGCGCAAGGGCGGTGCTTGCTCCACTTAGGTGGATGGAGTCCAATGGACTGTCTCGAGCAGCGGTAGTAGCTTAGGCAGCCTAATTTGCAGTGACTGTAAATACTCGATAATTCAATTAATAAAGGCTCACTTGTAAATTAATAGATCGAGTGTAGGTAACATGAATTATGAACAAAGAACTCAAATCAATAAGTACTGTGGTGGAGACTGGTGTGGAATTCAACTACCGCCAGCTCTGATGCTCGACACCAGAGAGGGTGAGGGGGGGCTTATCTTCCATGATATACAGTTCTGTCATAATCCTTCTGCAGAAAGAGTACCCACTTTAGCAGCTAGTCTATTGCCATGCCAAACCCCAATCACTACGAAGGAATCAAAGGCAGCAGCAAGTCCACAGCTTTAGTCCATTGCCAGCAGTGCAGTCCCCTTACGCCCCCACCTGATCTGTGACCAGGATGTACAGCGACCTATTACGTTTGTACATTGTGTTGAAGTGGTTGTTCCTGAAGAACACCGCCAGCTCATTGTCGTTCAGGCCCTCCAGCAGCTGGTACAGCCCGTGCACTGTGAGCTGGCTCGATGTGCTCTCTAGGAAGTCCTGCGCTACTCTCGCAAACTTGGCGTTCTCAGCCTCCTCACCCAAGTCCCACCCGCTTTTCGGCTGCCTCGCTGGTGGGCTCTCCAGAGCTGCTGCTGAAGCACCACTTCCACTCTCGTCCACAGCAGCCTGCGGACCTGCCAAACCTGCCCCTGGGCTTGGGGCAGAGCCTGTTTGCGAGCCCTCCGCTCCCGAGTGCTCTGCACTGCTTGCCTCTGCTCTCACCTCTGGAGATTTTCCCTCGGAAATAGTGGGCTCACTTTCAGGTGCCTGTGCACCCTCAGCCTTCGGTTCCGCCTCATGCGGGCTTACCTTGGCAGCAGCAGGCTTGCCTTCAGAAGTCTGTGCCCCCTCTGACTTCGGGCCTGCCTCAGGAGGGTCGCGCTCAGCCACGCCAGGCACAGCAGACTGCATCAAGTCTGCCGCACACTCCCTCTTTTCACCCTGCCCATCCTTCTCTTCCTCTGCATCATCTTTCCCTTCAGAGGTCCGTGCACCCTCAAGCTTCGGCCCTGCCACAGAAGCGATTTCCTTGGCCATAGCAGACATGACAGACTGCACCAGAGCCTCCATGGTGTCCCCCCTCTCGCCCTCCCCCTCTTTCCCATCCTTCGCAACATCCTCCCTAGGTTGCGCGCCAGAGGTGGGTGGGCCCGGCAGCAGCACAGCATCGTCATCAAAGTTGATGAAATCATCCAGACTTGAGTTGCCACCTTGAACAGCATCTTTTGCGCCTGACCCATCGTCCTGGGCAACCTCAGAGCTCGCTTCAGTGGCTTCACTGGCTGCAGCGCCCTTGGCACTGCCCACCAACGAGCCCATGCTGTTCTGGGGCGTCAGCAGGTGCTTGGGTGTCTGCTCGCCCATTACGGCCACTAGTCGAGACACAACCTGATGACCATCAAAGAGAGGTCCATGTTGTGAGGAATTGCATGGATCATGAGTACGCTGGATGCACATCTGCACTGCCTGTGTCAAGTAATACACCAGCAGCACGCTGGCCTGAAAGTGTGTCCCATGGGACCTATCCCGGGCACACAAGGGAGGACTGTTTGCTCCTTGTAGAGCAGGTGGTGGCAGATGTGCTCATAGCACAGGCCGGTCGATTGGTCAATTGGAATTCAGTTTTATTTCCACTTGCCCCAAATTCTCTAAATTATTGTGCATTCGCTTTGCCAAACGTGCAATCCAACCATGCACATCTGTGCAGAATTTGGGATTTTTCTTGAAGTCTGCTTGCTGAGCTTGGGGCCCTAACCCCTTTTCCCTTCCTTTCTCTTTGCCTTTGCCTCCTTTTCCTTTCCTTGAGGCAGAGCATGACCTCCCATACATTCCATACTCATTAGTCACCCTGTACAATTAATCATAAGTGATATTTTTGTTCAGCTTTTTGACTTTTCTGTACTTTTGCTTTTTTCAGACTTGCATATTCATTGGCACTTTGATGAGATTGGTCAATAAACGAAACAAAAATTACTCCTTCACCTAAAAATGTTTGGCCTGATATTAGTGTTGCTCTTGCGAGCAATTCAAGCTCAGGTCACGGTCTGAAAGGGGGGTGCATTGTCAGCCACTTGACCAACACAGTCAGTGAGCAATTTCGTGGCAAAGGCCATCCTCACCAATGCTCATCTGTGAAGCGTAAAAGCACCTGATTGTAGGACTGATTCCTGAGCACAGTGGCATGGCGTTCATCCTGTGGATCGAACAGCCAGCCATGCACCAGGCTGATGTTCATCAGGTCAAATATGGCCACCTCGTTGGTGAACTCAAAGCCCCGAATGGAATCAAACTTGGGGTTGACATCCACCCCAGTGGCCATCTTGGGCAGCACACCAATCACGTCCTGCAGGTTCTGTCGCAGATCTGCGGCGTACCTGCGGACATATAAACCAGAACTGAGGGCTGTATCCCTCACAATCAACGCAAATTGCGACGCCCTCGTCTCCTTTATGTACCTGCGTTTTGAATGACAGCTGTAACCATCTTTGCATATCTGTATATTTTGAGTCTTTGATTTGCTCCTGCAAGGCAAACTGCTCTTGCACCTGAAGGCGAAGATATGAATAATCCCGTGCGTTGTGTTCTTTTGATGCTGTTTGTTCAGTTCCCTTTCATGCTGTTGTCGCATCGCCACAGTCTGAAGATGCCTTCCATCTCATAGCATATGATGCAGGAATCACCAAACAGGATGCCAACAAATATGTGTGCCACAAATCTTGACGATTCCTACTACAAAACACACATGGAACAAGCCTGCGGACAACGTGGAACATGCCGCTTGCTGTTCTTTCATTTATACCTTGTTTTCCCTTAATGTACTTGCAAAATCTCCGTAAAAGTGGAATCATGCCTCGTCATTCTGTCTTGTAACAATCTTTCTCTTGCCGTTTGAACTGGATGGCGAAGCCTTCGCCCAAGCAAAGGGTGTGCGAGCCTTCTTGCAGATCGAACAGGCGATGCTCAAGCGGCCAGCAGTACCGGTCGCGCCTTTCGATTCCCACAAGATCAAGAAAGGAAAAGAAAAACGAAAAAAATAATCTACAGCATTGCACTCCCTATCCCGATCGAGGGATCCGCGTGCAGTCGCAGCCAAAACAGGCGACGAGCCCAAGCGCATGCGGGGGTCCACCTCGACGACTCGTCCACCGACAGGTTCGTGTCCAGCAGGTGCTCGGCCACCAGCGCCATAAGCCGCTCCTGCGAGATATCCGGCGACTTGGGTGGCACCTTGAGCCGGCCCCGCAGGATGAGCACGTTGGCCGCGGCGATCAGCGGGCAGGGCCCGTTCTCGTTCTGCAGCACCACGGGATGCTCCGAGCCGCAGAAGGGGACGGTTTTCAGCTTGTAACTCGCCATCCCCCTCCCACCCCACCCGCGACCTGCTACACAAACATGGCGTGGGCGTGGATCCTCCCGCAGTGGAGGGATGGCAAACGACGCTGGCTGTTTGCGCCGATCGCGGGAGCTAAATTATCGACATTGTGCCAACCGGTAGAGATTTTCGCACTCCTTTGGACACACCTTGGCCGGGATGCGCGAGTTCACTGCCTGGCAGGTAACCGATGATCGCCAATGCCAACTGTATCCCCCTCCCTTCTCCACCCCGCTTCTACCGGCGCCGTCCGATCGTTCAGGCGCCAGCGCCTCGGCGGGTCGCTCGACCCCCCCCACCCCACCCCACCCCACCCCACCCCCTCCCCCCCCTCCTTCCCGCATTGGCGGAGCGCCTCCGCGAGATCCGATCGACCTCACCTCAAGCCATGCCCGCCCTCGCAGCGCGTGGGATCGCCCCTGAGGTCCGCGGCGACTTGAGGGGGCGGCGATCGGCGATCCCTGCTGGGGGAGCGGAGGTGCGTGGGACCTTGGATGGCCGTCGGCGCGACCGACGGAGGCGGTCTGTGCGTGGAAGTGTGGGGCGGGCTGCAACTCGATGAGGTCAAGGTGGGCAAGAGTGAAGGGTGTGCGAGGGCTGAGTTGGGCTTGGTGGGCATGGTGGGTGGGGGGATGAGGCGTGTTGGATCGGTACAGAGAAACGAGTGAGGAAGGGTCATGAACGAATGAGAGGGGTGTGGGTAGTTAACGGGGCAGTTGGAGGGAGCTGGGGTAGAGGCCGTAGAGGTGGTAGAGGAAGGATGGCGGGAGATGGGTAGCGGGTGGGGACCCTAGGAACGTAGGCGGGCGAACGGGTCCAGGGCGCTGGCATTGAGGTTGGTAATGAGGGGAATCGGTGTTAGTTGTGGGATTAGAATAGTGATGGGAAGGTCACCGGATTTCATTCGGGGAAGGGCCAAGCCAGAGTAGGTGGGGCGGCCAGTGGAATGTTCTAATTAGGTGGCGTCCTTACAACAGGTCGGCCTGCCAGATTCCGTGGAGAACGCACGAGGCGATCTGTGCAAAAACAACGCTCCATGTAAGTGGAAAGGGGTCTACACCAGAGACGGCAAAGGCACGGGCTAACCGACCGTGTGACTGTGCCACCGGGCATCCTTTGAAGGGCCGGCTAGCCATGCTACAATTTGTTTGCGCCGGCTTAACAAGGTGGGTGCAATGCACTATGATCGACGTTGATGATCCAAACAGGATCACGGGATAGACCCTGAAGCTGGATATGGGCAGCCTGATTGCGATTGGTCCTTGCGCAGCACCCCTGCAGGCCGCCGCAATCGCACAAAAGCAGTGCAAGCAGCTCAGCATGTGTGTAGGAGCATTCGTGATGCAATTGCTCAGCACGGGTTTGAGATTGCGGTTGATCCACCACAGCACTGCATTGACAAGGATAGGCAACATTTGTATGCACACCTTGGCTATGTACTAATAGGCAAGGGATGCGATTTTGCAGACGGGAGCGGTTTTCAAAAGGAGTGCGAGTCTCTCAGGACGTGGCATGGGAATCAGATAAGAGACTTGAATGTTAATGCTGATAGCAATCTCATCGTGAGGTAGAAGAGAGGTTGTGGTGGGTTTAGCCAGGTGTACAAAGGCCAATGGAGGCACGTCAGTGTTGTTGTCAAGACAATGAAATCAAATTGGCAGTGATGCTCAGTTGCCCATGGAAGATTTTGCCGAAGTTTTCAAGGAGGCGTCCATGGTTTTGTCACTGAACCATCCTCACATTGTTCTATATTATGGCATTACTAAATCTGGGCGGATGGTCATGGAGTTGGTCGATGGTGACCTCAGCACTCTGTGTATCAACAGGACATTGACTCGGCCTGTGATGGTCGATGTACTGGAACAGGAAGCATTTGCACTGAAGCATGTGCATTGTAGACGAAATCCTATGGTTCATGGCGACATCAAGGACAGATACTTCCTGTACATAGCAAAGGCCACTGTAAACTATGACATCAAGCTTGCCGGTTTTGGGCTGTCAACAGAGGTGCGTAACCGGCAGACACACACAATGAGGGAGGCCTGAGCGGCCCTTTTGTGCAAGGCACCAGAGCTTTTCGATGGCAAGAAGCCCTCCCTCAAGTCTGATGCTTACAGCCTTGATCTTGCCATGCATGCATTTGTTACAGGGCTCACACCGTATGGAATTAGAACGAACGAATTGGCCGTGATGTGCAAGAAACTCACCCCCCCCCCTCCCATAATTCAGGACAGCGACTGCCCTGGCGAGTTACGTGAACTGATGCAGTGGTGAGTTGCAAGGGTTCCTGAGGATAGGCCGACCATGAGTGAGGTCACTAACTGCCTATCAAGGTTGCCGAGAGAGTGGCAGCCAGGTCAGCAATGAGTGCATGCATTGTAATCAATTGTGTAGCTAGTGAACGCATGGTGCATGCATTGGAATTTCGTTGAGCACCGTCAGTCACAAGGTGACCCGGTGAGAGGCCTTGAGAATTTCGAATTTGGGCTGAGACGTGCAAGCTCAACATACGGCCTGATCTCTGTACATCTCCGTTCCTAAAAATGGATCCAATCGACAAACTCAGACAATGCTCTGGCCCGATTTTCAACAGAAATAGTAAATTGTGTAGATTGAACGGTACCCAAGCAAATCCGACGCTAGGATGAGCTAATAAACAACGATCTGGCAGCAGTTTATTTATTTGTTTTTAAGAATTGCAAGCAAACAACACCGCTCACAATTACATAGAAGTGATGAAACGATATTGTTTATTCACATTAATTGCCAATTAATGCCGGCTAATTTATTGGGCGAAACAAGAGGCTGGGGCAATATAGAGTGATATTGCTTTCGGCCTCACAGAGCAGCGCTATTTTGACATGTAACAAGTCTTCATCCTTTGAGTTGCCCTCTTTCTGCAAGAATCTCACTGTTTCTCGTCATCAATAATGTGACGAGCTTATTATTGCTTCAATGACCGCCGATTTAAGGTATCAAGCACTCAGTCTCTATCGCTTCAGCGGTCTTTCTGGCCCTGACCCGCAGCTTCCCCACGCACCCCACCCCACGACAGGCGGCCCATAGCACCGGGTCCAACCCGCGTTGACCAGTCAACGCAAACAAAATTCAGTCAAGACAAGTCAGCGTTGGCGAGGCGGACCGCGCCGCCGGCGGGCGGCTTCCAATTAGGTGCCCACGCCAGTTTCCCCCTCTTTCCCCAATTTTCAAATCCCGAACGGCAGGCTCGCCTCCCCGCCAAAAACGTCCGTGGAAAGACTGCGCGGGTGGAAGGCGCGGAGCAGACGGTGGCGTGTTGACTGCCATTCGGTTGACCACTCCCGGACGGTGAGCCGGCGCTGCTTCCTCGACCGGCTGCGCGAAAATCCGTGACGGTGCGCGTCTCGCGTCCGGAGGCTGGCTTTCTTTTGCCAAGTGTGCCGTGTCGCCCGGCTGGCTGAGGCGGGAAACGAGAGTAGAAGAGTTTAAAGACGCCGTATGTTTCAAATTTGACCCGCGGGGTCAACCCTTTTTCGCGAAAATAGTAAATCTTAGTATTTTTGTCTTTCATTGTACATTTTTTATCCCGGAAGGGTGTTTTACGGTAGGCAGCCAGCCGAGCATCCCTATCAGTGGTTCGTAGGTCTGTATGTGCGGGTTTGGGGTCTGAATCGACGAAGACGGTTGATCACAGAAGAGCAAATTTTGTGGCGAGAACTACAGGCATGAAGGACATCAACGGGGTGCCCCCGCAGTCCTACATCCTGGCCTTTTCTTGTGAAATTCGACGATAATGGGCGTGCAGGAATAATACATAGGAAACAAAATCGTGGCCTCCACATGTACCAACCACACGTCAGGAGACACGACATGCCGTGTGTCGGCACACAACCCACAGTTTATCCAAATTGACAACGTCAGGATCGATGGTCATATTTCCCATCGACGAATGCCATTGGGTATACATGTGCTGACATTGGATATTCATCATCATCATCATCATGATATTTTTTACAGAACAAGGCGATGAGGTAGCCGTCAGCTTCCTATTCTGCCTGAGCAAAGCAGAGTCGGCGATTGGTCATTGGTGATTGGATATTCACCGACACCAAGATATGGCGATGCTGGCAGCAATTGCATTTCGTTACAAAACGAATTCGGGATGGCATGAATGACGTCGACATCCCATACGTCACGCGTCACGTGTGTCATCAACGATACTTAACTCACATGCAGCGCGGTGCGGTGGGTGCCATTCCGCCAAAATAGACATTGCTTTACATTTTTTCTGCATCTCGAACGCCAACCCATATCCGACGTTCCCTGCCCTTGACGCCTCTCCCGGAAGAGCATCCAGAAGAATTCCCCTTCTAGATGGGCAGGAATAGTCGGCAGATCTGGCGACTATTTCTATCACAGCCACCCCCCAGACAGCAATACTTGACCCATTTCCGATGCGGCTTGTATTAAGGCGTTTACTTTAGCCTCAGGGTATGTTCGCAAGGTGAGGTCACACGTTGCGGCACACGATTCTCGCCAGTGCAGCGCGTTTCAAGCAGATATCTAAGTGTGTCAAACGGCCCATTTCTATCAGTTCCCCTGGACCATGGCGTTGCAGCCTCCCTCCGGGAGGTCCATGCTGGGGAGGCAGGCGGACTCGAAGAAGCGCACCAGCCCCATGTACAGCTTCGGAGGCTCTACTCGGGAGGGCCTCAGTCGCGTGTTCATCACCTCCAGACACGCCGAGGTGATAACCCCACTGGAAAACAACTGCACCGAGAATGCGCTTGATATGGCGCAGTTTTGGCAAGCTCGATTTTTGCACTCTTTGCGCTATCTACGAAATGTTTTCGGCAATCAAGAAAAGTACATGGAAATTTTTACGTCGTGCAAAAGTTAATTTCAACTTTGTATTGAATTGATGATCTGTTCAATATCCTGGTACAATAGGTCAAAACTGATAGAATAAGTGGTGCTCTGAGTCAACAATTGATGGGAAGTCTTCTGTTATGCTCGTTGTCCTTCTGTCGCAATGGGATAGGTCGAGGACCGCTGCAAGACCAGCCCGGGCGCCATCTACAACACTTACTCGTCCCTGCAGCAGCAGGTCATGTCGAACAGGCCTTCCAGCTCGGCGTTTAAATTCGCGTTCGACACGCGCATGAAGGTAATTGCCGTTGGTGAGTTTCTGGTTGAAGAGATTGTTGTATCCCTTGTTGCAATATTTATCCAAATGCTGTCGGCGTGGAGCAAGGACTCATTACTATGCGCGATGCATAGTACTGCAAAATTTGGATCGAAAACGCTGTCAATATTACCAAACAATTGATAAATTTCGTCGTGATCAAACGGTGGAACATTATGCACAGGTTCACTTGTGGTGCGCTTTACACTGCTGGTGCAAAATATGCACCAGTTTGACATCTGCAGCTCTCAGTGACATAACAACTTTGTCCATACGGAAAAGCCTGCCTACCTTTACCACAGTCATTTATTGCATTAGACCACAGCGCGCAACAATGGATTACAGTGATGTCAAATGTATTATACCATCTCTGTTCCAAAAGTGCTGCCCGTTATCCAAATCGCGCAAACGGAATCCAAAATGTGCGGTTCAGAAATTTTGACAGAAACAACTTCGACGCGCCACATTGATAACTATCAGTTAATCCCCCTCAAGAGTGGAAAACGGAAGTGCCGTTCTTGAGATATGTTCAGAGGAGCACAGACGCCACTTCCCCTTGTGCCGGGACGTAGAGCGTGCATGGCGAGCTCGCCTTGCCCTTCGACGGAGGTGGATCGCGCTGAGCCCCTCTCTAGGAGAGATATATGACTGGGCTGCTGAGCATTCAAAAAAGATG
The DNA here is from genome assembly GCA_905146915.1 of Ostreobium quekettii. Classification (NCBI taxonomy): domain Eukaryota; kingdom Viridiplantae; phylum Chlorophyta; class Ulvophyceae; order Bryopsidales; family Ostreobiaceae; genus Ostreobium; species Ostreobium quekettii. The sequence goes on from CAJHUC010001574.1 coordinate 9,688, forward strand.
CGGCTAGATTCCGAAGAGACTCCGCAGCGCAATTTCTTTCCCCTGCAGACTTCAGGGCGTTGACAAATAAAATGGGAATGTTGGGACCAAAGGTCAAGAGGCACCTTGCTCAGTGCAAGAGCGTCAATCTAATGGACGCACAACGGCTTGGAGAACCGTGTACAATGATGCTAACCAAAAAACGTCGCAAAACGTGGTTAACGTGGCCAAAAATTGAAATCAAGAATATTCGAAACACGATTTACGACAGTGGAAGAGATGTTCCACAAAGAACACGAAAGCGGTGATGATAGAACACCTGAAAGGGTGTGTTAATGCTCATTTGCTTTCTGCAACAAGATTGTTGAAGAAACTGAGGGAAATAGGTTGGATCGCAACGGGATAAAGTGGGCACGAAGTTTCAGGGAATTGAGGCCCCAACACGAGCGGACAGGGATGCTCTTTATGATACAGTGTATGTCCTGCTATATGGTGGTGAACAATGTAGCCAAGATCCCCATCAGCCCTAAATCGACCAAAGAATCCAAACCTGGCGACAGATTGGTCAATTAAGTGGAACTTGCAAAGTTACAGCAAGATTGAATAAAGGACACGACTTTTGGAATGGAAGTACTATACGCTTGTGAATGCGCACTATTCTAGTCATTGTCATTGCAGACACACATCTGGAATTAACGGCCCTCGTTATGCATTCAGTGCAGACCTTCAATTTCTCCTGGCCCTGGAATGTACAATTCGTCTAATTCTATTGGACCTCAGCCGACATCCCCCATGCGGAGCGAGCCGGTGACTAGATTCGGAAATTCTACAAGATTCAAGGTTTGCATATAAAATGGACTTGGAGAATTATATTGGGATGAACACTGGCTTCAATTTGGAATCAACATTATGACGAGCAAATGAACAATTGACCTCCGGTCACAAAGGGGTCAAGAGAGTGCTTTTTTGTTGCCAACAATATTGAGTGGATGTGGCGGGTCGATGCCAATTACAAAGACAGTTGTGCTTGAGATAATTTGCGGGAATTCTGTTTTTGCAGATGGTGCTGCAGATTCCAGCATATTCGCTTATAATACCAGGATTTGTTGATCATGCAGGCATGCTATAATGTCAGTGTTTCGAGAGAGCAGGCGGCATAGTGCGCAGACAATTCTAATTTGCATTACAGTTTTCTGCTAATTCCCCGCTGACATATACGAGTACATAGGCGAAGCAGCGCGTAAGCAAACATAAGCATTTGGCAGTGCTGGTGCGACGCAAACAATTGAAGTGCGTGTCAAAAAGCCCCTCGAGCTCATATTTTCCGCCAATAGGAGCCCGAATTACCCAAACACCAGTCAAAGCTCAGGCGAGCTTACAGTTTCCATCTGCTTGCTTCTACTTTGCTGTTGTTCATCATTTTTATTTCACCACATTTTAGTTCCAATTTTCTAACTTCAAATTTCGTTTGTGAGGGCGATATGTTCATAACCAGCAGCCATTTGAGGGAGAGGCTGGGAAGGGACGGCGCGCCCATTGGCCTGTACCCGCCGCAGCCCAGCCTTGGAAGCCAACCGGACTCGCGCTGGAGGACCTCCCCATCCTACTCGCTCCCCAGATCGCTAAGAATGAGGTCGGATCAATGACTGCGATTTTAAATTATGCGAACGAAATACATTAAAATATTTTGCATATGTCTAACGAATCCAGAAATACAATTTTGTGCCTAAAATCATTGAACATATTTCATTGAGAAGGTGAGCTCCGGCGTTTTGCGTCAGGCTCAGTTGATGCGCAGGTTTCTGAAAAGCAAAGTGAAGAAAATATGACTAAATCAAAATGATTAAAGCAAAATCATTAAAGTACCAACGCTCCGAATGTCTCAATCGAACGACTGCGAAAGGAGCTTGCACTCGAAATGGAGGATTAAGCACATCACTCGGCTGCCCACTAGAACATTTCAATTTTTTAGAAGATTTTTTAAGAACAAACCGCTTTGTGATGGTGAAGGCGATACTACTTCGACACTAAGTGGCATGATCACAGTGAATGCGAATGTACCAAAGCAGTTGTGATGGCACAAATACGCGCCAAATGGTATCGCAATTGGCATCGCTTTCTATTTGTGCTGAAATGAGGCAACGAAATGTGCGCGACCCCAAGGTCTAAAGATTTGAGTGCAAACGAATTGGTTTCCATGCGATGTGCACAGCTGCACGCAATGATTATGTAATCATGTATGCAGTGCATCCGATTGTGCTCGGTCCGCTGATCAACGTCGCTGATCACAGAGATCAAGGACGTGAACGGGAGTTGATACTGGGACTGTGTGTTCAGGGATCACTTTGAGGAGATATCGAAGAAACTTCCGGGAGCAGGGCAGTACGCGACCTGGGAGGCGGTGGGTGCATTTGAAGTTTGAACGTCCTCTCATTCAAATGATGCGCTAAAATAGAGGCAGTCTCAGATGTCCGATCAACAGCCACTCTTGAGTTGCTCCGACTTTCGCAACTCTATAGTGCCCAAGGTACCCGTCCCTTCTTGCGCGGTAGGAAGACGAAACAAAATTACAAAAGACAAAATTTGGCAATTCCATCCTCAGACGTGATATCGTTGTTCCTCAATTCTCCCAGTGCTTATATAGAAATACGAAACTGGAGAAAAATAGGAAGTTGTGAAAACCGAGAACCTATACTGGAAATAGGAAATTTGATTCTCAATCTGTTATAGGCAATTGGGCTCTTAGAGGCGAATGAGAGGCGTTCTTAGAGGCGAATCAATTCCAGAAATCTCAAACGATTTTCGAAGTTTTAGTGAACGAAATCTGAAGCAACTCTTCACAGACAAAATGCAATCAACGGCAATCTCGCAGTCGCCTCTCACAAGTCTCGTTTGCAAAGAGGCGCTCATCAAAGCGCTTTGACTGGATGGTAGATTCTCACGGCGCACTTTCTAAGCGCCGGCACAAATGGGACATCAACTAAAGCGCAGGCTCGGCAACAGGCTCCAAAGTTTATTGTTAGTTTCACGGGCCTATTTTTCCCTGTCAAAATGCACCCTGGGTCGACTTTCCATAAATTGCCTTTCATTTCACTCCCATTCATGAGTAATGCGTCTGCTCGGATGTCAATTGCTGAATCAGGCAGCACGCAATTTGATGAGAACGCATGTCTGTCACTGAAAGATCGGCAAGCAACTGAAGTCGAACTTCAGGACCGAAGCCTGCCACGCGTTCGGCAACAGCACCAGGGCGTCCAACGAGAAGCGGTTCCTGACTTCTGGGCACACGCGGACACTGAGGGGACTGCACTCACCCAGCGGCTACGACGGTCAAGTGGTCCGCACGCATGCGCATATGAATCCTTTGATATTGCATTTGTCAGAGGACACAGCCACAGATCTTGCACCATAAAGTGGCGATGTTGGGAACGCGCGTGGCGCTCGCATCGTGAAGGGTAACAAAACTTTGTCGAATTTCGGACAGGCTTCCACAACGGCTGCAAGAAAACACCAATGGGGATTGCCTCTGCTCTGGCTGTATTCGTTTTGTCCTTTGGTTGATTCGCATCATTCCAGCCATAAATCCATGAAGGAATAAATTGCTAAGTATGTGAGCTTGTTCGATCATTACTTGTTCCTCACTGCCTTGTTTTGCAAAAAAAAATTATGAACTTATAGTAATGAACGGCGAGCCCGTTCGATTCACCGCTTGATTCCCTTTTTGGCTTGCAGGATGGAAACATGACCAGCGTTGGAAGGCAGCCCCTCAGCTCCAAGCCGAGCGCCCCCGCCTACGGTTTCGGCACCTCGCCAAAGATGAGATTCAAACTCTCGGGGACTCCTGGGCCCGGGGCCTACGAAAACTGACGCACTGTTCAGCGTTTTCCGGGAGCGTGCTGGCTTGCGTTTGATGCAACAATGCCAGATTAACAGGACATTAACTTGGGCGTCCAGCATTGTGGCGCAATTCATTCCGCTTGGTTCCGTTTGGCACCACTAAATGGCTGAGTTTGGTACGTGGGTCGGAAGTCGGGGCCATTTCGGAGAACTGCGGAAGTCCTAGGCTTGAGTTGAGAGCTGAGGAATGTCTTATTGAATGAGCCAAAGTAGTTTCCACTAGCTGTGGCACACGGATTCATGCACCACATAAATTTCTGGAAGAAGATCTGGCTGGCAGGTGTATGCTCAGATCTGGCACCTCAACAGCCTATCGAGCTATCATGCTTTGCCAGAGAATGGCGCTTGAGCTAGCTACCCAAATCATGGACGGCCTCTGTCCACATACTGTGTGTCGTATTGGGGTAGAATGTGAAGTTATGTGGGTATTATCCTTTCTTGGATGTACAGGAAGGTCAATGACGCGAATTGCGTTATTGTGGGTGGAATGCATGAGCAGCACCCACAAAAGTTTCGAAGGTAACACTGTCTCATTCGCTGCCTGAATTGCGCAGTGGCTCATGACGGTGCACGGGGTTCCAGTCTGAATTTCCATCGGCAATCACATTTTTGTCAAGAAAGCGAGATTGCCATGGATTGTGCCATGCACTAGGAAAAAAAGGGCCAAAGAACACGTGTTCAAACGTGTACAAAGTTTACGGGTTTGTGTTATTTTTGTGTTCTTAGCATGCAGGACTTTGCTGAAATGTGTTTTATGTGTGTTCGCAAAAGTGTTATATGGCCCTCTGTTTCCCAGTGATGGGTTCAAAGCATTCTGTAAAGGGTCCATCAAAGGTTCCGAATGCCTTGGGAGGGTGCGCCAGGCCGCCTGTTAGAATTGCCATCTCGAACAGCTTTTAATATTGGAAAAACAAAATTGCGCTGGCAAAATTGTCTATTGTTGTGGCCCAAGCCAACACAGTGGGTTTGGCCATTACTGAGTCCCAAGCTACAATGGTTTGAGGGGCGCTCTTATGTAAGGGTTTGTTCACCCCCCCTGACAAGAAGATCGCCTCCAATTTCCAGAAACTATCACACTGGTGATGCGCCAGCATGAGTAAGCAACAAGCCAAAAATGGATTCCACTTCCCCTTCATTTTTTTCCGCTGGTGTGCACTGCTTGGGCACTTGGCAGTGGGCTTGCCATCAGCAGCCACATATCTAGTCCATTGGTCCAGGGACAAAATCTCGAGAATCCAAAAGTTGGGTCAATGCAAGGTACAACACCTGCAGCCACAACAACATGAGGATGGGACGAATGTGGTACGAGTCACACAGCGATAAGATGCACTCCAATGCCTAGCAGCATTCTTCACATAATCGAGAAAAGAAACTTTGCAACACAATCTATGAGTGAGTGAGTGAGTGAGTGAGTGAGTGAGTGAGTGAGTGAGTGAGTGAGTGAGTGAGTGAGTGAGTGAGTGAGTGAGTGAGTGAGTGAGTGAGTGAGCTGAGTTGAGTCCTGAAGACTGTTGTCCTTCATAACGATGACGGTGTTGTCGCGCTGAATAAACCACTCAGGCATGGCATTCAATCGGAAGCTCGTTTGCCGGAACTTCGCTGCCTCGTTTCAAGAGCCACCATCCAGATCATTTTGGGTTTAGATTTAATCCTAATGTCTTATTTACCATGCCATTGTTTAGGAGCAGATTTGGGGACGACTTTCGGGTTTCCGGTTCTGATAGGCACGGATGTTGCTCTACAAGTCAATGAAGAGCGTCTATCCGTGACATGAGCTTTGGCAGTTTTGGCGGGTTGGCCTGAGCCGGATTCAGCCAATTGATGCCCACCTCCCAAAGTTGTCATTGTGCACCTTTGGGACAGTTGCATCACTGCGGCTCATTTGCTATCACATTCTCAATTTGTTAATTAGTGAGCCCGATCAAAACTATTGTGTTGCTTCATAGTTCTCAGGCGAATTAGTGCACCATGACTGATTGCCACTTGCTGCGCAGACAAAGCGCCACACCATCGGCGAGCGGACCTGAAAGCGTTCCTGAAGTCAAATGAAAGCAACCTACACCGAACTAAAGTGTACGGTCAGAAATAGATGTAGAAAGGCCAGTAGGCGCCTCACCCCGATTATGATTGATATCGCCCCCGTGATAATGGCCGTACGCTGTCCTCTTTCGACTTCTGGAGAGGCTTTCTCCTCCCTGGCCCCTGGATTCGAAATGGCACATACCCACGTGAGCAGTGGTGACGGCGATGTCCGTGAACAGCGTACCAACCACAAGAAAGAAGCGGCAATATGAGGATACTAAGCTCGTTGCCTTTGCAATACTCCACGATACCAGCCTGGTATCAATAAGGAAGACACTCTTTTGAATTTTGTACACTTGGCGTCAAATGGACACTGAGCTCAGATCCACCCCACCTCCACCCCCACCCACTCCGCCCCCCACACCCTATCTCCTACCGTCAGTCTTTATTTCGATGCCATGACTCAGCAACATTACCAGGTAGTACAGTACACCTTCAACATGTTCTTTTAGGAAAAGAACAGTCAGAGTTGTATCGATTGTAGAGAGTTAAAAAAAATGGGATGCTAAAGGCCATGGTAGGCCATGGAAGCAGCCCCCAGGCTGTGAATTGATCCATTCTAGGGACTTTTCTTGAAGATTTCTTGCTTTAGGGAGGTTTTGGACAAGACATGAGCTGTTTGTTGATAATCAGCGGCATTCTTGTGCATCGTGTTCCCTTAATTTGATTTGAGCGCAAAACCTCAAAATAGTGTCTTCCCTTGCGTGGCCAAATTACCGATTTGGAGAAAGTGTGTGGCCATCTGTTGATCGTTGTGTTCTCAAGGTAATCCATTATATCGAGCAGAACTGAATTATGCCAATTCACCCACGGGCTTTAATGGCACACACGTGGCCATCATGTGTATTGGCACTGCACTACTGAACAAAATGGAACCAAGTAATGCGATTTCCGCCACAATTAGGGTGAAAATCGATATACTTGATTCATAGTAGGTTGATTAATTTCCAGCCACGTCCGCCAGCACACCAGGGTCAAAAGGCAATGGTTGCCATGCGAAGACACACAGCAGACATTGAGGTGGTAAGCCGTCTTCTGTCTGTTTTTGGTCATTTTCCCAAGCATACCCCCACAGCCCCAATTTACGGGATTCGCTGCTCATTGCTCGAAAAGACTGCTCTGCTGGCGCTGGCAGCTTATTTTTTGGGTGTTTACAACCCTCTTCTAGTTTTCTGTTTTAAGTTCAGTTCGCCAAGGGTAGTGGGAATACGTGTAGGGAAAAACATGGGGTGTAAATGGCCTTGACATCAAGTGCAAGCACATAGGATGCAACAAAAAATTGGGCCAACGTGCCCCTGCAAGCATTGCCTAAGAGATGGATAAGCAGGGTGCTCACCCGAAAGACTTCTAGATTGCAGCAAAGTGCTCTTGGGGATGCGAGGCACGGCAGTCCATGCATCGATGGAGTATGTCAGTGCACAACAATACCATTCCAGTTGTGCAGTGTGATTTATTGCAGTGTGACCCAATGCAGTGCGGTCTAATAAACATAACCCAGCATTGTGCCTCACAGCTCAATGCGACTTAACCAGAACGACCAGCAAAATGTGGCCTGTCGTAATGCAATCTGAAGCACAAAATATAAAGTACAAGGCCATGTCCTTTCTACATTACTCACCTGTGATTGGGGCTTCTGCTTTCTCCTCTTCCACCTCAATCTCCTGCGGCGAAAGGCCTTTGTTTACCACATCGTAGCCAACACCAGAATCCAACCCCATTCATGCAAAAGGAAGATGCAGGACGTCTATCTCCAGAAGGCCTCCTACTTGCTGCACGTTATGCAAGCCACACTCCTTGTGCACAAATTTGCACTCTTGGCCCTTAGCCAGATGCGCTGATACACACATCGTGCCCCAACTTTGGACATGGATTACCAATGCATGAGCTAATCGTGGACAGGGAGATGTTGAGGATGAAGGAAGCATGGGAATCAGCACTTGCTAGACTGACAGTGTTGAAATTGAACACATGGATGGAAGCATGTCAGTCGTTGCCATCAAACTGCAAGGGTGTTCCCATGTAGCTGTTGCAAAAATAGCACCATGAGTGCGGCAGCACAGCATCGCACAGGACAATTGATGATGCACCGGAGAACGTGGCAACAACAGAAGCAACACTCAAAGTACAGAAAACGGGCCCAAGAATTGATGCTGTAGCCTGTCGCTGCAACTACAGCCCTCAGGTAGTTTGGTCTTGGGTCAAGGCACACCAGCTGTCCAAACCGCTGAGAGTTGAGCAAAGAGTTGAAAGCACTGGCTGGGCGCTGGAACTTGACATCCTGTGCTGGCTGTTGCAAAACTGACCGAATTTTCAGCGCGAGTGATCAGATGCCGAAACCTCATGCTGCAGATCTTCCTTGGGCAACTGGAAGGTCCACAAGGTCGCCATTTCGCAGCAATGTGCAAATTTGTTCTGTGTAGTCCATTTGTAAGTGCTCTTGGAAGGCTGACCAGACCTCCCGCTGGATGGAGAAATGGCAGTGCCATTGTCCCATTCCGTGTTGGAGCCATCACAAACCTACAATACAGCAGTGAAATCAGGCTTTGAATACAAATGTCACTGCTGGCAAAGTGTACCTCGGTTCGATCCCTGGCTTTGTATAAGGTACAGCAGGTGAAAACTTGTCTGAAATCTGGCCAGTATCTGGCAATATCCAGGATGCAGCAAGAACGTTCAGGAAATATCCTTTCCAACAATTCGATCTGCAGATCCCCTGCCACATTTCACTGTACATCCATGATACAGCATTTTCTGTGGTAAGATTTGAAGAAACCATTGCCTTTTTACCCTCCAGGTGAGCATAGGAACTTTCCTGCACTCACATTCCAAGACACTGGAATATGCATGGGCGACTCACATGCCCCTTCAGCACCAGAACTATTGCTGACAGAGAAGGAGAGAACGACTGCAAGGAAAGACACAAAACTGCAACAACAGGAGCCAAGGCCACTGTCCAATTTGTCCAGATTGTAAGCATCAACAAACTGATTCTCTTAGCCCATCATGGGCCCACAGAATCCCGTCGTTCATGCTCACAACCGGGCATATTCGGCACGATCACAACCAACGAATCACAGCCTGAGCATTTAGACATGCCCACAACGTGGAAATCTCCAACATGTTTACAGCCCGACCACGTCGCCCTGCTGAACAGGCACCAGCGCTGTCCCACTGAAACCGCCTTCGAGACAAACAGTCAACTCTTGGCGTCATCGGTGGGTGGATGAATTGACCCCCCGGCCATCGAATTTCGACCGCGCCCGACACTGCCCCGAATCTCGCACCCGCATACGACAACGATACAGAACTACCGCGCCGGCTCTGCGCCCAGAGTTCCGTCTCCACGACGACTCAGTCGCTGTCAGAAAGTGCGCGAACCAGCTTTGCGCAATGCTGCGCGTGGGAATCGCCTCACCCTGCCGCTGTGAAGCTCATCGCTGGCCGTGCTCGCGATCCCCAACAGGAGACATGCATTCCGCTCTTAGGTTCTCCTCTCCTCCCGTTCCTTCTTTCAGGATATTGCCTCCAACCACCTCCAAGTTGCCTCGCCCGAAGCCCGCCAGCCTTGCCGCGTTTGTCCGTTACAGTAACAGTGTAACGGAGTTAGTAACGTCACCTCCCATCCTCCACAACGATAACAAAAAAGGCACAACTCGGAAGATAAAGGGGGCCAAGAACCCACAGCTGTGCCGCCGGTCGCCAACCATGTCGCGCAGCGCCCCACCGTGCGCCGCGCAGCCGCCAACGGTCAACGGGGGACTGACCCGCCTGACCCACACGAGGGCCACTCAGCGCGGTGAGTGGCGCGGCCTTGCGCGCCTGCTGTTCACGTGAGGGTGCTCGTTTGCGCAGCTGGCCGGATTTTTTGAGCCCTCTGTGTGCTGACCCGCTCATTCAATTGTATGCGCTGGAGCTAGAGCCTAGGGTTAGGTTGGGTAGCCTACAGAGGAATTCGAGACTTTGTTCGGTGTTGAATTCGTTCTGCGCGTCGGGCGCCTGGAGTATAAAGTATCATGCTGCCAAGCGACGTAGGATGCGTTGTAACAGCAGGAAAGATTTCGATCCGTTAGTCCTCCAGGCTTTGTGTGGTGCGTGAGGCCCTGTTCGGTCGCCAACCCCGCTGCGTGCGAGAAGTTGCTCTTGTGAAAATTTTGTCTTCGAGAATTTGCACCTTTTCGGTCGCCGCTACTGCTGTGGATGATAAGCCTGTTGTTCGGTCCGCGAAAATCGGTTTTCTGCTCTTGTAAGAGTTTGTACTCAACAATTCGTTCGGGTGCCGCCACCACTATGCGCGGGAAGCCTGTTTTTCGGTCCTCGATATTTGGTTGTCTGCTTGGTGGCCAGAGCGATTGACTGCGTGCAGGCTCCAGGGTCGTAGCGGGAGCCAAGAAGCAGCGCCAGAATGTGGAATACGGTGGGGGATGGTATGACGCCACAAGGGAGTACGGGCAACCCAAGACCGTGAAGGAACAGCTCGGTGTGTGGCGGCTGAGCAGAGGGCAAACCCCTGCCGCTATTTGTACCCGCAGTGGTGGTTGCCGCCAGGGATGTTCTGTCAAGCAGTTATGAGTTTTCAGTGCTTGTAGCGAACCAAATATTTTGCATACTCTTCAGCAGTTCAAGCCTGGTCCTGTCCCAACTTAAGAGCAGTGGGCGTTGTGGTGCCTCACACAAAACAGTGCGGCGATGAAAAGCCCATCAGGTGGTTTTGGGGCGGAAACACAGTGTGAGGATCTCGCAAGTCACACGAAAGCGTTCTGAAATGTACTGTTCCATTTGAAACACGATAAAATTGTGTAGAATTTTCGTATGTTGTATGATGCGTTTGCTGCTATTACCTTCCAGCAACCTCATCCTCAGTGAGGATGAGGAAAGTTCTATTGCAAGGACGGATATGGACATTTCTCAAGCCACCCGCGTTCCACCCAAAGTACGGGAACAGAAAGAAACATGAGCCATGCCGTCATGCGGATGGAATTGCTGTGGCAAGTTTGATGGGAGGGACTCAAAGCTGCTGAACGGGATGGTGGAGCGATGTACTACAGAACCTTGACACCAGTCCTCGGGCAATTTTCAGCTGCTCTTATCAAGCATGCCATACAAATGGCAAACCGCCTAAAACTGGAAAACTGCAATAGCCCTGTGAAGCTCCTCAAGAATGAGACATTTGCAATGGCAGAGATCACAAATTCAGAAGGAACGGTTGTCGTTCTTTCACAGCCTTGTAAGTCCAGCAACTTTGATATTTCTGGCCATGAAGAAGGGAGTTCTGTGAGACCGCAATAGCCTACTGCAGTGAGTATACCTCACTGGAGTAGGCTGTTGAGGCTTCATGAAGTTCCTTGCTTTGTGGCCAGGAATGTTGCTGTTGCTGGACCTGCAAGTCTTGAAAGACGTGCAGCCCTTTCTGTACGTGCTCATCACTTAGGTGTGCATGTATAGCACTGCTGAAGCAACGTCTTCCTGCATTCCAATTCGTTTGATTCTTCTTCTGGAAACGCAATGCTTTGGGCCTCTGCTGTTACCACATGCCGTGTTGGTCAATTTTGCAAGAGGTGGATGCTTCCTTGTGGATCAGAATTCAGTGGACTTCGTGGTGCTCGTTTCAGAGATGCGTATGTTCTAATGACGCGCTCTCAGTTGTGGCTGTATAGAGGGAAATTGGGGATGCCCAGGGAGAGATCAGCTGCACTTCGATTTTGTTGCTCAACTTTGCACGAGTGGTGGCTGCATGGCCACCAAATTGGCCTGACATACATACCTTCATTATTCAACCAATCTCACAGAGGGGGAACGGCAAGTCATTCGCTGGGCATTGCTGCCAAAAGGAAGATTGTTGCATCCTCATTCCATACAGAAAACGGGCCTACAGATGTCCCCACATGCAGAACAGCAGAAACGCTCAGGCAGTGCCTTGAACTGTAGAGCACCAGCTCTGGCAAATTGGGCACAAGTTAGTGCTTTTGTAACTTGTGCACCTTGTCCCAACAGGGCATGTTGGGGGGCTGGTGCTGGGAATAGACATGAAGGCAGGAAGAACACTATCAGTGTCTGGCAAGAATGTGTTCGGGATTGGTGTTGGCACTGACAGATATTTGTTGTTGTTGTTGTTGTTGCAAAATGACCGTTGAGCCAGTCGGCTTGGCACAAAACTCTCAAAACACATACTGGTATAACACGGTGCATGTTGTGTTAGACACAGTGTGCAACTGCTGCAATCTTTTACCAGTACAAACTGTGTATACCACATGAATGTGAACAACACAGTCTATTTCGCTATTTCCAGGGCACGTTGGCAGTGGTTTGCCATACACTAACGCTTGTGATCATCTCAGACTGCAAGACCCCGTTTGCACGAGCGACGAGCTTTTCGAAATTGGGAGCTGCGTGTGTTGTGTGCTTTTCGTGGGAGCTTGTGGGAATCCTGCTTCAAACGCAGCGTCGCACTGATACTCGTGCCAAATGGAGTCTTTGTATCTCATTCACTTTTGTCCATCCATTTCCTTGTCTGAATTGATTTGCAGCTCCCCTTTCATTGCAAAGGCACTTCCCTCGCGCCTCAAAGGGGATGTGGGGCATGAAGCTATGCACAATGGTCATTCGAAATTTTGCTTCCCCTGCTTAAGGCATGCGGAAACAGTGGCACAGGGGACAAAAGAAAGTGTCAAATGCTGCTGTAATCATCATCACTTTATCGTGCTTGTAAATATTTCTTCGTACAAGCAAAGACGATCGTCTTGAAGGTGCAGTGGATCGAATTTGTCATGCATTGTTGGCAAATTGCAATGTACGAAAGGGAGAATCCTGCTGTAGACTCTGTTTCCTGATGTGTGACATTTCTTTCATGTGGTGAAAAGACGACAAACAGCCTTCAGGCCAAAGTTGGTATGCCAAAGCACTGTCAAGTGCTAAACCTTGTGAAAGATTCAATATTGGTGCTGCAGACCGTTGGCGCAAGGCGAACTACGAGGCCAACAAGGGGCTCGATCGCAAGGACCTCTACACGGAGAACTGGGCTGGTTCGGAGTACAGGGGCTCGAAATTCAACATACTTACGCTCATCGGAGCCCTTTTCGTCCTGACCCCTGTTGCAGGATTGGTCTTCGCCTACCTAACTTATGGGAAACTGTGGGGCTAATTTCGGCGGCGACTTGGTGCCTTCGCGCTGAACCCTTCCCTGTTTCCAAGTTGGAGCTCGCCTTCGCCTGTAGGCTTGTGGAATACATCGGTTCAGTGTGGGTGGCAAATTTTTGGCAGAGAGTACTTTAGAACGGGGGGCGTTGGCGGTCAGAGGGGTTTCTTCATTCGTTGGCTGCAGGACGGGTATTGGAGCGCTCTTTGTTTGCGCTTCCTGGTGCCCACTGTGTGCCTGGGATTGACAGGAGCTGCACGGATAGAGATGTCACGTTTTTGATTCTGCAGACGATCGCACAGCAGGCGTCTTTGGTGGTGGATGGTTGCGGCAACGATCTTGCCCTGTGCACGACATGGAGAGACTGTGACGTTTCAGATTGGGCCATGTGCACGGGACGGGAAGCCTCCACTGTGTGTGCGCAGAACATTGTGTCCTGGAACTTGTGCAGCAGAGAGCAGGGGCACGATTTCCGAATGATTTTTGTGGCTGGATGTAAATTGCGGGCTTTCTTCTCACCGTGCTGGCCCCACAACCGAAGTGGCACGCTGGGTGCAGCGCAGCCCTGGTGGTGCAATGAATGTTTGTTGCACGATAACGGCACCACATGAGAGTTGACATGTTCGCACATGCAGTTGCATACACGTGTGCGAAGCGTCGACTGTCCACACAGGGCGGTTTGGCATGAACGGGATTGTTTGTTACAATCGATTCCGACTTTGTTCGTTTGACCAACCCCGCACAACTGATCAAGCTTGCGGTCGAGCAGGCATCGACGCGCTCTGGCATTGTCTGGAGAACGTGCAAGTTCATTTGCAACAGCAGTTGCTGGAGAGCACAGGAGGACAAGGTTGGCAGAAACAGTTTTGGGAAGACGACTGTCTTTCAGGAAGACGACTAGCTTTGAACCCCACAGAAGCACCACTCTAGTCCTGTTGTTGGCAATTTGGATCTGTTGCTTCATTTTGTTGCTGCTCCAAGCCCAACAGTGATTGTTGCTCCTTGGACGCCAACACACACAGCGCTGCTAACACAGTGCACTGTTGTCATCGTTCGTGTTGGGTCAAGTCCAGCTCGCCCGACTGACCGCTCGCCCCACGGCAAAACGAACCCAGTAAGGAACCCAACACACTCATCGAACCAAGCATCAAGAGCCACTGCGGTCCCCTGCCATTGTGCATGCTCCAGAGCGAGGGCGCCCAGACGCTGGCGTCAACCCAGCTGCAGTACTTAACCTCCCGGCATGCCCGTCGGGAACGGCCGCGCGACGATGTGACCCAGCGGGGCGAATTCGCGCCCCAGCGGCCGCGAACTGGCGCTCAGCACCGCGAACGCCTCGGAACCATTTAGCTCGCCGTCCGACCTCGGACCCCTTCGGTAATTACCGCCGTCGACTTAAGCGCCCTCAACCAACCAACAAGCCTCCAGCCCCCCCGTCCTTGCTCCCGGGAAGCACACCGGTGCCGCCAAGCTTGCGGCCGTCAGCAGGGCTGCCCAAGCCAAAGGTGAGGGTCCAGAGCACCGCTTGAACTTTCAATTTCTTGGGTGCTCAGGGCGGCTTTGTCTCATGGCGGCGTCGATGGCTCCGCGAATGTGTGACTGCGAAAGAGCCGGCGTTTGGGGGGGAGATATTCTTGCTGGCATCGGCGCAGGCGGAGCAAGGAGGGGAAGGGGGGGGGCGGGCATGTGTGCACAGGAATGTGCAGTGGAGGGGTGCGTGAAACGTCCACGTAATTATGTGTTGACCTGCGGATTCCGGACACCCTTACACGGGGTGTGCGTTGTGCGCTTCCACGATGGGTGGGTGTGGGTGGGGTGGGGGCTGGGGGGTTCAGGCGCATCCCGAGGGCGGAGATGTGGCTTGGATGATTTGTCCACGGCGGAGGGGGAGGTTGGGGGGCGCTGGACCGCTCGGCCGCACGGCGTGCCGTCGCTCGCATCGACATTCTTTGGGACGGCGGACGCGGCGCGGGGCACGGCGGAGGATCGTCAGGCCGAGGCGGCTGTTCGGGATGCCGAACTTTGCGGCGAAGGCGCGGCGCACGACTCCTACTTCCGGTCGAGGCGCGAACGCTGCGGCTCCGGGCGATCGCGCTGTGAATCCGCGCCCGACGAAATTTTTTCCGCGGCTGCGGCGAGAGTCCGCGATGTGTTCCGGCCAGCCGGTTTTGCGATGCGGCCCGTCAGGAGGGCGTTCCGGAGGATGGGGAATGGGGAGGGCGGTTGGCGTTGTTCGTGTTTCGTTGCTTGAGCCGCGGCACGGCACGCGGACGAGGAAGCCGAGCCGAGGGTGGGCGGGCGGCGCGGGTGGATCGGGAAGATTGATGGGCCGAACGGGTGAAACCTACCGTGCTTATATTCCAGGGTGGAACATAAGCACGGTAGGGAGTGTGGCGATGGGGATGTCGTGGTGTGGGATGTGGTGGTCGGTGGTGCGTCGGGCGCTATACTATGGGGTGGGCGGTCCATGAAGAAGCGGGTGTTCTGGTCGGCTCCCAATTCTTCCCGCTGTCTTTTTCCGTGAAGATCCCTTCTTGTTTTGGACACCCTAAACCCTAAGAACCACCGACCCAATGACCGGCGTTGGCCTTGTTAGCGGACGCCGAAGGACCTTCACGCAAAAGACAGAGGGACTAATATATTCTGGCTGTGATCGGGGTGGAATGGGCTCATGGATTACGGGTCCGTGAAGAAGTGGATGTTCTGGTTTCGGTGGGATATTTTTGTTTTTTGTTTTGGGGGCGGGTTGTGTTGTGGCCGTTCGTGCAGGCGCTGGCCCAGCCGGGTCTTGCGACCGTTTGGAGAAGTGGCGTTGTGGCGGAAATATGGCAGCCAGGTCGGAGCCAATAATGTGCTGGCCCCAGTGTGCGCTATTTTCCGTGGCGTCCAGTGCAAAAAGGGGTTTGGGCTTGGGTGGGCACACAGGCGCGACCTGGAGGCCGCCATGCCCGTTGGACCAGTGCAAAAAGGGGTTTGGGCTTGGGTGGGCGCACATGCGCGACCTGGAGGCCGCCATGCCCGTTGGACAATTGCATGCGGCCAGCTCGTCGGGCAGCAGGAGTTTCGCTGAGCGTGAAAATTGGCCCCTGGTGGTGCTTTTGTCATCGTCAGCGTCATCACGAGATTGTACTGGTGGAGGGATGTTTGTCACAGAACGCCGAATTCCGTCATCGTGTGGGACCGTTTGCACAATCTTGGCGTACGGGCCTTGAGCCACGCGCGTGCCACACCAGCGCAGCCAGCAATCCTAACCCGCCTTTATGCCGCCCTTCCCCCAGGCGCGTGCACCTGGCCGCGCGAGTCGGCCACCCGGGGCCGGTCCAGGCGAGGCAGCCGCGGCGCCATGGGCTACTTCGGTTTCGACCTGCGGCGAACCCACTCGGACGCCGAGGACGGCCTCCTGCCCCGCATCCCCGAAGCTTCCTCCGCAGAGATCAACGCATCCGATATCCCCGGCCAGCCTTCCGGCCAATCGGGCTCCCTGTGGCCGGAGGAGCGGACCGCATCGGGAGATGACTACCAATCGTTCGGCCGGCGATCGAGCAGGGGGCGATCGGGGATGCTGACGAGGATGCGGAGCCTGAGGGACAGCTTCAAGGCCGGGCTGAGAAAACTGGGGCCGCAGCGGCAGCCGGCGCGCGTGGCGCGCGCCAGCAGCCGCGTGAGGCAGATGGCGCGTAGCGCGTCCGCGCGGGCCAAGGAGCTGTCCGGCAGGCTGTCGGTGAGGATGTGGAGCTCGAGGAGGGGTTGGACGGGCATGGGGGCGGGCGGGGGAGGCGTGTGAGCCTGCGGGGCCGGGGGGGGGGGTGGGGGACTCGGGATTCGGGAGGCAGATTCGGGCTAGGAGGTTTTTGGGGGCGAAAGGGGACCCCGGAGTGGCGCCTATAGCAATTTCGGCCACTTATCGGTCATTTCATGCCAATTCGGCATCAAGTTCTTTTTCGAAATGTGTCGTTCTCGAGGTTGCCTAGCCAGGCAGCTGCATGATGGGTGCGCGACATAGCAGGCGCACGTGTGCATAGGGGAAGGAAACGCCGAGCGGCCTGTCCTTCTTTTGTTCTGCCTTCTTTTTCTTTTCTCTTTTTGGTCTATCTCTTGCTAAGCTTGGTGGAGATTTGCCTCCTATTCCGAACGATTTGGATATGCTCGCGCTCTTAGTGTGGAAGGCGAGCCTGTTTGGCGCGCCCGATGGTCATTTCAAACCTAGCTGTTTGCTGTTCCTCTTGGGGAAGGTTTTGGCACGTACCTATGTTGCACGTTTCGTTTCTGATTCGAGTGTGGATGTTGCTATTCTGGACGGGCGGAGGCGTTTATCTTGACCGGGCGGCGTGGTGAGTGGCCGCCCCTTGGGGGGCATCCCTTGCGTGGTCGGACGGCAGGTGCGACCTTGTTAGCTTGGGCAGGTGTCAGATTGATGGGTTTTACGGTGGTGCTGGACGGCTCGTTTTGAGAAGATTGTTACGTTATGGCATCCAGGTTGGTTGCAGTCAATGCCCGTCCCGAAAACAGGAATCGGCTCGAAAATCTCGAGGATTCTGAAATATTTATGGATTTTGAGAGCTTGGGGACAGGGTGCCTTAACATGCCGAAATCTGTGCCGGCGTACCCCGAACCCGAAACCTGGTCGCTACGGCGACGAAACTGTTGGCGGCTACCACCAGGTTGGCACTGGGCTTGGTGGTAAGTCGGGCGCAGTGCAGCTGTCTCTATGGGGCCTGCATTTTCTAAACACCATGGTGTTGCCAGTATATTCCAGAAGAACCCGGAATATGCTCCGTTGCGCTTCAATTACGGCCTGAAGGCGTCGCTGGAGGCTAGGTACTGCAAGATGAAGGGGGCCGAAGCTGTGCACACTGTAGTGGTGACGGACGCATGCCAGTTGGCCATCTTGTGCCAATTCCAAAGAGCTCTGGCAGCTCCTGTGCATCGGTTGCAGCGCCGCCCTCCAATCCCTCCCCAACCCCCCCTTTTTGCGTCGACATCCCTCTGGGACGCTCCACGCTGATGGAACACTGCTCCAGAGTCCCCACTTTCGGCCGAAACGACAGCATCTCAATCCCGTTGTTTCGACACACATTTTGCACCAAAAACCGCGTCAAAAGCCGGGCTGGAAACCGCGGAAGCAGCACCAAACAGTCCCACCCCCAGCCCCCGATCCGCCTGAAATAGGGCGCTCTTTCTTCTGCTCGGGAGACAGACTCCCCCCCCTCTCGTGCAGTTTACAGCGTCCAAGCCCTGCCCCGGACGGGCACCGCCGCTCTGGCGCCCCACAGCCCGTCAGGCCGCGAGCCCACTCTCGTTTACTAACCCCCCTCCCCGCTCCCCACCACTCCTCTTGACTACCACCCCGTCCGCCCTGCCCCCCGGCTCCCAAACATTACACCAAACACTAACCGCCGATGCCGGACAGTGCAGAGCTAAGTACTGGCCGCCGCCCGCTCCGCCTGGGCGGGTCCCGGTGCCGGCGTGACGTGGGCCGTGGGCGTTCCTTGGCCCGTGAATCGTCTCATGTGATATGCCCGGCCGGCCATCTACTGTGGACTTTGCGGGAGCGCCTGCAGAGAGCCGCACACGGTCGCGAGGCCCTGCCCCCGCCCCCCCGAGCGGCCTTTCGCCGTCGCCCTCCCCCGCGTCCCGCCCCCTGCCCGCCCTTCGATCGCCTGTTCTTCGAGCGGCGGCATCAGGCATGGCGGACCTTGCCGATCGCGAGGAGTGCGTGTTCTTGGCCAAGCTTGCCGAGCAGGCTGAGCGGTATGATGAGATGGTGGAGGAGGTGCGCAAGATTGCCAAGATGGTGCACGCGCAGGAGCTGAGCGTGGAGGAGCGCAACCTGCTGAGCGTGGCGTACAAGAACGTGATCGGCAGCCGGCGGGCCAGCTGGCGGATCGTGTCGAGCATAGAGCAGAAGGAGGAGAACAAGGGCAACGTGGAGCACGTGGAGCGCATCAAGAAGTACCGGACGCAGGTGGGGGGGTTGGGGGCCGGGGGCCCGGGGCTTGGGGAGGGAGGGGGGAAGGGCGGGGGCGGGGGGCGGGGAGGGGGGTTGACGTTGTGGGAGGTCCCTCCCTGCGTTTTGGGCAGCGCGGACGGTCATGGGCGGGTTGGCGAGATCTAGTGCGGCGGCAGTGGGGAGCGGATGCTGTGGGCTTTCGTGGGCGCCTGGCGGAGATCTGGCTGGCTGGGGAGGCTGGACAGGGCAAGGGGCGGCCCCGGCGCCCGGCGCGGCCGCCCTTGGCGCGACCGGCGCCGAAAAAAGCTCCCGTGGGACACTCAGTCCCGGGCGTGGATCTCTCGGCCGTCAGGCGCCCGCTTTTCACGACTCCCGCGCATTTCGGGCCCAGCCGATTTTCTACTGCTGGAGCCGCGGAACATTCCTTTGGCCGAGCCCGGATGCTGTGCTGCGGCTAACGCGGTCGGCCGCCACCGACCGTCGGCCAGCGATGGCAGCCGCGAGCGGCGGGGCATGCCACCGGCGGGATGTTCTCCCGGCCGCCGGCCGCCCCCGGTCGTCCCGGGGCGGGCCGGGCGGCAATTCGGGCGGCGGCGGATTCTCCCATCGCACCCCCGGAACGGATGACGGAGCCTGACGCCGGGACTCGGGCAGGCCCCGGTTGTGTGGGGGCCGCCCCTCGCGGCGCCAGGGGGGGTGGAATCCTCTGTCCAGGTCACAAGGCTCGCGTCGCGTTGAGATGCGGCAACTTTTGTTTTGCGCACCCCTTGCGCTACGGCCGTTTGCTGGCACCTTCTGGAATGTGCGCGGGTGGCGGGGTGGGGGTGGGGATGCATGGCCAGGGCCGTTTTGGGGCGGCCCCGTTGCTGAGGCGCCCGGGCCGTGGCTGCCTGCCGCAGATCGAGAAGGAGCTGCAGGACATCTGCAACAACATCCTGGGCCTTCTGGATGAGCACCTG
The DNA here is from genome assembly GCA_905146915.1 of Ostreobium quekettii. Classification (NCBI taxonomy): domain Eukaryota; kingdom Viridiplantae; phylum Chlorophyta; class Ulvophyceae; order Bryopsidales; family Ostreobiaceae; genus Ostreobium; species Ostreobium quekettii. The sequence continues at coordinate 29,687 of CAJHUC010001574.1, forward strand.
ATCCCCACCGCCTCCTCCGGCGAGTCCAAGGTCTTCTACCTCAAGATGAAGGGCGACTACCACCGCTACCTGGCGGAGTTCAAGGCCGGCGGGGACAAGAAGGACTCCGCCGACAACACGCTGGCGGCCTACAAGGAGGCGCAGGTCGGTGGCGCGGCGTCTGATGGGACTGGTGGCAAACAGTGCGGTCCCCTGGGCTGGTGTCGTGGGCGAGAGGGACTGGCGGGGACCTGTGGAAACGGCGGGTTGGCGCTGCCGCGCTGAGTGATGTTTGGTGGTCATGGGTGGATCTGTGGGGCCCTGCTTGAAGGAAGGCTCTTTGGCTGCTGCGTGGGTCTGTTGTGCCGGCAGGTGGTGGCAGCTTGTTGTGGAACGCGATGCTGGGTGTGCTCGCACCCGTGCTCCCCTTCTCAACATCGGACGTCAGAAATTGCCGGGAAACGACAGGGGCCACTGGAGTGGGCGAAGGCCCATCTACATGGCCTCTGCACCCCAGTCTGTCGGGAATCATGGATGGCACTGTTTGCCTTTCGTTTTGACGACTAGGAATCAGCACAGAGCACTTGTCATTCTGCCGATGGATCCACGTGTTTGCTGTGCATGTGTTTGTGATCAGACGTAGAGTGGAATGCCTGGGCACACGCATCATGAGCTTGCTAGCCAACCTTGATGCTCTGGGAAGATGGTATTCAGAATGGTCCTCAGGACTTTGTGATACGAGTGGGTGGGGTTCCTTGCAGGACATTGCCCTGGTGGACCTCGCCCCCACGCACCCGATACGCCTTGGCCTGGCCCTCAACTTCTCTGTCTTCTACTATGAGATCTTGAACTCCCCTGAGCGGGCCTGCCACCTGGCGAAGCAGGTATGAGGCCTTGGCTTCTAGCGGTATTCGTTTTTTTGGGTCTGTGATTAGTTTTGAACTGAATGTTCCTAAAGTGCTGGCTTCTTGTGCTGATGCGTTGATCTGGAATTGCTGCTGTTCTCCTTCAATTGCAGTTGTCATATTTGCCCTTAAGAACGCCCCCAGAGATTCTGCCTTTGCTTTTGCTTTTAAAATACCCCGACTCTTCATTCTGGATGCATCATGCTTGCTGCTGGCTGCATGCCACAGTTCCAACACTATCTTTGCATCTTTGACTTCCAAAAGGTGACGGGCAATCACCAGCAGTTGCAAGCTCATCTGCACTGCTGGCTTGTCACACTGAGCCTTTGTGTCATTGCATGGTTGTGTCGGCAGTTGGAGTGCTCCTAGTGTAAAGGCAGGTTGCAGGTGTTGCTAGCATAGTATACCAGAGATCAAGGGCTTTGACAGCCAAGGAATGTGCAGCGTTGCAAATTGCTATGCACGAGTGTGTGGCAGCGATGCTGACACCTACGAGTTTGGGCGGTGTGCTGGCATAGCCCTTTGGAACAGAATTCTGTGAAAATCCTGTAGGAAGTGTAATCGCACTCTGCTGACCCGCAGGCCTTTGATGAGGCCATCGCCGAGCTGGACACGCTGGGCGAGGAGTCGTACAAGGACAGCACACTGATCATGCAGTTGCTGCGAGACAACCTGACCCTTTGGACCTCTGACATGCAGGTAGTTGCTGCTTCTGTTCTCATTTGCTTTTGCTCTCCGGCTTTTGGTTTTTCTTGCCCTTGTGGTTTGTTGTCAATTCTTGCCGATCGCCTGTGTTCTAACTGCACCCGTCGTTGGCAATATGCTGTGTTGTTTGTGTTCAGCAACAATTTTGCTTTTGGCTGAAATTGCTTGCTGGTGGGGACACCCATATTTGCATGGGTGCCAAAGTATGCTTGGCAGCCAGTACACACCTTTGCATGCTTGTGCAGCTGGCGGCTTTGTTGTTGGCATGTCTATTTAGATCCCTGCCTAGCAGGGTGCGCTTGAATGATAGTCGCCAGTTCTGTGTCACACTTCAACGATCGCTTTGACTTCATCTCGCCTTGGGGGCATTCGGTGCCATCGAGCCATTCAGTTGTCATCATCCAATGTGACAACACGATCTGCTGTTGTGACCAAGTGATGAGCTGCTGTTCATTTTGGACTGGCGCTGGTGCTCTGCGATCAAATGGCATTTTTCTTGTGTCGTATGTGGGCACAGTAAGCCGATGCTTGGCTGCCTAATGTGCAAAGAAGCTGGTCCCTTGCAACATACGTGCTTCTTGCGATTGTCGGTTGTACAATTGGCATTTTTGGCACCGCAGGACCAGGAAGAGTCGGGCAAGGGCGGCGACAAGCAAGAGGATGATGGCGCCGGGGCTGTATGATGTCCATCAGAGCCTTGTAGACGCTTGCCTGCTGTGAATTTCTGGACAAAACAGGATCGAGGGAAGCCGCTGTGACTGGCCTGGGGTGCTTCTGTTGTCTGCCCATTCGTGCTGATCGAAATTTCAACTTCAGTATTGAGTGGTCCTGTCATTCTTTACGTCTCCATGGTGCTGGAGGTCAGTTGCCTGTGCTGGTTGATGGGCCGTCGCGCCAGCTGTGCGACACTGCGAGTGCCGCACCCACCCTGTGGCCGTGCTGTGGTAGATGTAAGCTGTGCCTTGGGGCCTGGGAACCTTGGGCACGTGACAGGGCGAATTTGTAAACGGGGTCTCGGCAGTTTGAAGAGACCTTCCACAGAAACGGATCTTGAGGCGACCTTTCATGACAGGTGTGCTTGTGCTGTCCGCTGCCATAGGGGGGTCGATGTGAGTGATTGGTCGCATTGGCGATCGGATGGCAGTGTCGATCAAGGCGGACACTGCCGTGTCCACTCGTGTGTCTTTGTCTGATCGTCTTGGGGCTGGCGACTGGGGGCAGTGCTGTTGCTGGAACGGTTGTCGCCGTCCTTGCCGCAGCTTGTCACATTTGTAATCAGCAGCAGCTGATTTCGTCTTGTCCATCCTGACCTTGAAAATGCACCAGTCTGGCGTGCAAGGCGTAGGGATTCCTGGCCACCCAGGGCAGTCGTGCTGTCCCAACGGTGAAACGACGGAGAACAGCGGAGGGTGTAGATGATTGAAGCCCCGCTTAACTTGCCTTCGTTGGACGTTTGGCGAAGCTCATCAGTCTCGTCTCAGGAGATGCGGTACAGCTCCTTGGCGGCTCCATGCACAGGCGATGGAGAGAGGCGGTGTTCTTTGCACAAATGTCTGATACCCGTCGTTTACTGCTACAAAGGTCGATTTCGGGCTTTGGGGATCGGTTTCAGTTTTTCTTTTAGGTTCAGTAGCCTTCATTGCTCGTCCACGACCTTGTATTTTGGGGATTTTGTTTCAGTTTTTCTTTTAGGTTCATAGGGCACCCGTACCCTTCATTGCTCGTCCACGCCCTTCATACTTGGAAGTTATTGGTACCGGACAAAACTCGATCTTCGCACAATGTGCTGGAGCGCTGTTCTCTGTGTGCCAGGTGCCCTTGGCGACCTGAGGGTGCCTTCAGCTGGGGGAGCAGAATCGAGGGTGCCGAGCAGGAGGCCTTGCATGGATATGTGCTCTGACAGCATGCAAGGGGAAAGAAAACTGCACGGTTCGCCCTTTCGAAGCAATCGGCAGCCTGGCCACCGCTCACGAAATCAACCTCGGCTTTCATCCCTTCACGTTGTCAATCGTTGAGGCCTCGACCCAGAGCTCGTCAGTGTGGAGTGGCTCAGCGCAGAGCTGCGCATGGCCGCGGTCGTCGCGTGCAGGAGGGTTTTCGCTTGGCGGCAATGGCGCCATCAACATGCCACCCCTGACCGCCGTCACCGTCCTGGCGGCAAACACGCAGCATTTCGACAGATTCTGTCGTTATCTTTATGCATCCTGTTTTCAACTTTCCAGACTTCCAACGCCCAAAGTTACTAAGTTCCTGACACTCCAAAATTTCGTAAAGTAAGCTGCAAGAGTTCCTGCAAGTTCCCAAGTTTTCCCAAGCTTCTCAGAGTTCCAAATTCACAAGAACGCGCTCCCAAAATGAGACCTGGCCACTTTTCGCAGCGGCCCGGCGAAATGACCCTTCCCCGTCGCCCACAACCGGCCGGCAAAGCGCCCACATCGGCCGCTCACCATGCTGACTCCGTCCTCGCCGATCCACAGCGGCCGGACAAGTGTACTGATCCGCCCACAAGAAGCCGCCTAATCGGCACTGTGCCCCCGGGCGTCGGACAACCTGCTTCCCCGCACAGGTGCCCTCTCTGGGCTGACTCTCAGAGCAGGGGCTCCGGCGGCATGGGCGGCGCTGGCCAGGGGCAGTGCCCCTCCCCTGGTGCTCCCGGCTTCCGAGGTGCGATCAAACACGCAAAGCAAGGCGTGCGATCAAGCTCGCGCATCTTCCCGTTGGAACCCCCGTGTGCGTGGCTTGGATCTGACGGGTGGTTGGGGTGGACGTGGGGCTGGTGGCAGATTACCGCCACAGCGTGGCGCTGAAGAACGTGAAGCTGGGCTACACGCTGCTGTGCCGCCACGCCCTCACGCTGCTGCTGGTGCCCGTCGCCGCCTTCCTGTCGGTGAGCCGGCCACACCGCCGATCGGCGACCGAGTCCCGACGGGATCGCTCCTTTCGCTCTCTGGGTTGACATCCATCACGTTGGCCTGGCGGGATGATCGCGTGCGGATGGCGCCGGCCCGACGTGTTGCTTCGGCTGCGATGCGCGGCCCATGGCGAAACGGCAAACGGCGCCGATTGGCGACCGTCGCGGGCGCCGAATCTTGTGCGATCGCCTTTCCTTTCGCCACACTTGGCCGTGGTCTTGACTCTTGTTTTGGGTCTGATCGCAGCTGGAGCTGCTGGAGATCCATGGCAAGGGGGACCTGCACCGGTTCTGGAGTGCCGCGTCGCAGACCGATCTCCAGTTCAACCTGGTGAGCCCGCTTTGGCGGATGTGCGCGCCGGGCATGCCCGCTGAACTCAGTCGCGCCAAGTCGCGTCCTGCGCACATCGGAGCCTCTAAACTCCGTGTGTTGCGTTTGCCTTCGGAGACAAAGCCGAGGAGCTGTGCCGCGCTGAAGTCGTTCTCTTAGAATCGCCTTCCAAAGGGCCGTGGCGCCCGTTGCACCTTGCAGGCAATGACGGACGTGCATGCAACCAAGAAAGCTTTTCTCTCTCTGATCCATTCAAATTTTCCACTCGCCACCCGCACGTTTCGCTTGCACCTCGCTGGCTACGACGGGTGTACACGCACCCGAAGCGTTTGTCTGTCCCCGTTGATTCACTCGTTCCATCAGAACTGCAGTGCGTCCAATCTTGTGTGAGATGTGCTGCGTTCTGTGAGCTCCACGACTTGAGAGCGATTGAGGATGCCGATTGCGTGTTGATGAGTGCACCGCGCTGTTGCACAACAAAGGAACACAGGCGCCGCGGCCGGGGCCCAGGGAACACAGGACATGACTTCAGCCGTGTCCGTTGATGTGTGACTTATGTGACATATTTATGGGGTGATCCGTGATTTGTTGTGATTTATTTGTGATTCGCAATTTATGGGACTGTGTGTGGCATGTTGTGTGGGTTCTGTTGCATCGATTGTTGGAAGTGTTCATGTTGTTGTTGGCAGTGGACCATGGGACCATTGAGACAACTGCACAATAGAGAATCAGTCAGCCGCAACGCGATGGTCGAATCGACGCTGGGTTGCGTCAACTCCTTGGTAGCAGTACATTAACGCTGCAGTGTTTTGGTGCTGAGGGCATCAGTTTGGTGTTGGACTGCACTGTCTACAAAATGATCAGTCTCAGCACGAAATACTGCAAGCCCTCAAACGACACTGCTCCCAATAATCCGAGCTGAATGTCTCCATCCTCTCCCAATGAAGCAGGTCAGAATGGAGGAGAAGCAAGTTCGTTTCTAACAGGCTCTGCAGTTAGTCAACCAAGATCTGACACCCTTTTTTTCTGCACCACTTTCACATCAACAAGGCACGTCCATTAATGGGCACCCCTGGGCAAAACCTTTTGCAAGAGGCTGTGTTCAATGCAGCGGACTCCAACTGGCAATGAAGTGTAAATTCAGTACCCGTCTGTTGTTTACTGTTTCAATGCACAAGAAAACGCAACACAGGCGATGTCAGGCATATGGCAGCACATAGAACCATCTGATTATGATATCTGCCGGTGCTAAATCCCAATGCCAATACACAGATGACATCCACATATTGACTTTCAAATTTTGGAGAAACAGGGCAAGCGATGGGCACCGTCCTCCTAGGCGAGTGTGTTGAGTGGCGTTCTCGTCCAACAGCATCCGATACTGTTGATGTTGCTCAAATCTAAAAATGTAACAGGAATCAGAGGAGGACAGAAGGTCAGGAGTAACCTACAGCAGTGAGTTCATGCTGCTGAACGCTGGTTTTCTAGATGAGAAGGGAAATTTGGGAACTCTAAGCACCACCCTTACTGTCAAGAAATGCCTCATAGCCGTTGGTTGCAGATGCCAAGAGCCATGGCAGACAAATCCTTGCTCTTTACAGGGGGTCATGTGCATCCAGAACGTGCAGCTTTTCCCTTACTGGGATGCATAACACAGAAGCCTCTGAAGTCATATGTGGGACCAAAATACGTCTGATGTCCACCACAGGTGACCTTTGCAGGTTGCTCCCTACTCCTGGTGCTGGTGGCAGTTAGCTATGTGCTTCTGCAGAGCAGACCTGTGTACCTTATGGATTTTGCACTCCACAAGCCTCCTGACAGGTGTGGCATTTATCTTCTTTCAACAGAAACCTTGGCAGGAAAAATGCCTAGTGCTTCTGAATTTGTGCCATTGGTGTGTGAATTGTTTTGTTCACTGTCATTTTCTTACCCATTGAACTGCCATATAACTATCCGAGTTCAGCAGCAACATATGAAAATTTGCCAGAGCATCGTTTTCGGCTCGCCTGTGCAAGGACAACGTCAAACAAGTCATTATTCTGGAACTTGCTTCCTGAATGTAACTCTTGTGACTGTGCACATATACTGTTGTGTACTCTTGTGTACCGATATTATACAGATAGTACATACATATACATACATATACTATTGTCTACTGTATATATACTGTTGTGACTGACTGTTATGGCTGTTGTGTAACTGTTGGTTGGGTTCTGTGATGACACCAAGTGTTGTGCTCTGCACTGCAGTCTGAAGGTCACCCACCAGTTCTGTGTGGAAGGGTCCAAATCTTGTGGGGTAAGCATTCACAATGATTGCAATTGCGAACCAAGGACAGTTTGCCGCACTGTCACATTGTGGCCCTGTCAAAGGGGGGCCAAGTTCGTGCGTGTCAAGTTGATGAAGATGCAGTTCTGTTGTCTGCATGTCAGCCTCCGAGGGCGATGCCGCCACCAAACAGCGCAAGAATAGTATGTCCATTGTTTGTCCCAGTGTCCGTCTTACTCATGTGCCAACTATCCACTTCTGCATTGAGGCGTACAAATCATCTAGATGCTTGTGTCGAGGTGTTACAAGCAATGCATTCAATGTACAAGCTCCTTAGCAGCAGGGCCATTGCGCGCATCGCGTCAGACCACTGGCAAAGGGAACAGTGCTGGTCTGTGGAATCCGTCACATTCTCTGATAAGGAAGTGCATCCTGTCCTTGTCAACCTGATGAAAGCGAATGAGTGCTGATGTGTGCTCAGCACAGATTCAAACACAATCGGCAAAAGAACGGCTGGTTGTGCTTGGGACGACCATCAGAACAACATTTGAGCTGTGTTTGTTTGTTGGCTGGCAGCAAAAGTGACAAATAGCAGCACAAGAAACAAATGGCAGCACAAGTGAGGTGCAGGCCATCAGTACCCTGAGTGGGGCCATCAGTGCCTGAAACAGCCAAAGCAGCGAACTTCCGTGCCCACAGAGCTGCAGGGGACAAACTTATTTCACCGCACCTCCCCAACTGTTCTATCTTTTGTCTTGCTTGTGTTGCTCCCAGGCATTCACTGAGCAGAGCCTGGAATTTCAAGAGAAGATCCTCAGAAAGTCTGGCCTTGGCGATGAGACATACCTGCCTCCAGGTTGGGACCTAAAATCCTGCCTCATGCTACTTGGCTGCGTGATGGACCCACCTGAGAATACAGGATACATCAGGCTGGAGGAACTCTCGTCCATTGTTTTCATATCATTCCAAACAAACTTGCGTTTTGCTTTTCCAGTAGTGAGCAAGACTCCGTCCATGTGGATTCATCTTTCTTGCATTATCCAGAACAATACCTTGGGAAGCCCTGTCACAAAACCAACGATAACCTGGCAGTCAGCACAACTGAAGACGTGTCCCTTACTTGGGGTTTGTTTCCTACATTCTGTGTAGCCCAATAACTTCCCGGATTGTCTTGGAAAAATCAAAAGAATGGCAACTAATCTGTAGAGGCCCTCTTATGGGTGAGATAGCTGGTAAAGACAAACATCGAGCAAGACACCAAGTCTCAACTGTTGAGTGATTTGAATGCCAAACCGAAGCGCCGCCAATTGCGCTGACCCCAGTGATCATCATACCCAATCATCATGAGAATTTTGGTTGCTGTGCACAGCGATCATATCCAGGCCCACCAACATATGCATGCAGTCTGCAAGGGAGGAGGCGATGGATGTGATGTTCACCACCATCGACGACTTGTTGAAGCGGACAGGTGTGCATGTCCCTTCCCTTCGAGTGCAGTCTTCTGTTCTGTTCTGCTTGGAAGCAGCCATTTTTGGATAGAAGGAAAGGGCACGAGAGGGCGGGGCAGCAACGAAGAGATTGATCAATTTGTGTGCACAGTTGGCCAGTCTCTAGGAATGCGAATGCTTTCTCTTCCTGTATTAATCTGCTTGCATTCCAATCGTCAGAATTGGTCACGAAAGGCTGTGGTTGCACTTTGATCGCATCCAGTTTTGGTAAATCGATGTGAGGCTTCAAATGATTTGTTTCCTTCGCTCTGCTCATCTCCGTATCCTATTTCCTCTGTGCTTCAGTCTGCACCGTGCTTGTACCTGTCTGGCCGCCGCATTGTTGGTCCTTGTTCTGCCGAAGCCATGCGTCAGCGACTCAACAGCGCGCAAGACTCCGATGTTGCCAGGCAGAAGGACAGGCTGAAACGACAGCCTGTTGTACATTGCTGCAAACCCCATGAACTTGTTCAGATATTGTTCTCTGTACATGTCCTGTATGTGCATGGCTTGCAGCAGCTCAATTCGAAAAGGGGCATTCAATCAGGTGAGAAAGGCAGCAGAAAAAATGCAAGATGCCAAGCAGCAGCTCGGAAACAAGACTCATGCAGGCGTACTTCGCTTGGAAGCCTAATTGGGCGCCATTTAAACTGGGCGCACATCCACACAATTGTCGAAACTTATTCCAAGCATTTTCTTGGCAGCCCGAAGAAGGAATTGGGCGCGGGTGCACATATGGAGCTCCCCACATGTGATGTTCATAAACTCCCTTCTCGAATCCCAAAATCAAATCTCGTTGCCCACCAATGCCTTTCGCCGCGCTCTGTGGCAGGCGTCAAGCCCAGGGACATCGACGTGCTGGTCGTGAACTGCTCCCTCTTCAACCCGACCCCCTCCCTGTCGGCCATGATCGTCAACCGCTTCAAGATGCGCTCGAACGTCATCTCCTACAACCTGGCAGGCATGGGCTGCTCGGCGGGTCTCATTGCCATCGACCTGGCGCGCCAGGTGCTCCAAGTCACGCCCTCGTCACGGGCCCTCGTCTTCTCCACCGAGAACATCACACAAAACTGGTGGGTATAAATGGTGTTCTATTTGAACCATTTTTAGAACTGGTGATGTTTTGTTGTGTAATTGGCTTTCTTTTCTGTAGTTGTGTGTACAACTACGTTAGGCATGTGTACCTTTGGTATGTCTCATCTTCTTTAATTATAGTTTTACTCGAACTTTATGTGCTTCGCGGATTCTCGTGGTGATACGCGCCAGTGATGGGAGTGAATGGAACCGTTGGATGGAAATAGTCGTTGGTGTGGTGGAACTCTTGATGCACAGCGCGACCAGTCTTGCTCCTTGAGGCACGGAACTCGCACCGCACATCCGTCATCGTCACCAAGTTGCGTGATATACCGTGACATGCAATTTCTCATTTTGCACTATCCATTGGATAGTGAGCGTCGAACGCAGGCATGGCGAATCCCTTGCACCTTGCAGGCGGTGAAAGCCAAAGACAAACCCAGCCAAGGTACTTTGTCCATCGTCTTCAGGTCACAATTCCATACATGAACATGCAGGGACACAGCTGCGTCGCCCAGTGACAGTCGCGATCCAAAGGATTCCGTTTCCACGCCACGGAATACGGCATCCCAAGTTGGCCATTTCCGCGTCGCGGCAAGGCAAAAGCGATGGATAGGTGCACAGTTAAGTGAAGCCAATTCATGTCCATTGCCAGGTACTTCGGCAACGAGCGGTCGATGCTGATCCCCAACTGCCTCTTCCGCGTGGGCGGCGCCGCTGTGCTCCTTTCCAACCGCCGTCGCGACTATTGGTCGTCTCGCTACGAGCTGAAGCACGTGGTGCGCACGCATTTGGGCGCCAACGATGCCGCTTACGGGTGCGTGTACCAGATGGAGGACAAGGACAAGCAGCTGGGGGTGCGGCTGTCGAAGGAGCTCATGGCTGTGGCGGGAGAGGCGCTCAAAGTGGGGTTTGCTGCCGATTTTCTTCCTCTTGTTCTTCTTCTTCGGTTGCTTTTGGTGTTGCGCTGTTTGTCGTTTGCGTCCGTTGTTTTGTGGCAATACTTCAGGGCGTGGGCTGTAATTTCTGCGTCAGATCGCACCTGACATTGTGAGATGTTTTATCTTTGATTGTCATGAAGCTTCGGTATGCTGCCCTCCTCTTCATTCATCTTTACTGTTTACCCCTTCGGTTTTGTACTTGTCTATTCCAATGTTCATTTTCCATTTGTCATCCTCTGTTTTGCATGTGGCGCAGTGCAATTAATCTATCAGTGAAACAATTCGTCTGCCATTGTCTGTATGCGTTGTATTCCTAAAGTGCATGTCCTGTTGACATAACGTAATACTTCAGTTGAAAGTGTGCCAGGAGCTGTGAAGTGCTGTCCTAATTGGCGCAACGTTTTGAGGGTCCAGGTGCCCCAACCTCGGCAAATCAGGTGTAAGTTCTTTGTTTGCTTCCCAGCGGCGCACAAGCAGAGGAATCATTGCCTAGTGACGAAATCCTGAGCGAGTACTGTATTTTTGGTGGCAGTAGTTGCTGGTATTGATCAAATCCACGCAATTCGTCATTGCTCGCAAATTTTGCTAATTGTTTTCAATACATGCAATTGAAACAATGCCGGCGCATTTATGTAACAACAGAACTAATTGATTGTTGTATGGTTTCAACAACTTTTGTGATATATGTGCATGCTTAGTTCAATGTTAAATGACTGTGCCGCCATTCCATAAACTGAAAGAAAGTTGTAATATTCACCAGTAGTGCTTCGTAAATAAAATATGCATTAATGCAAACAAAGTTTCAAATGGTATTCACTCCATTTATTTGTGCATCAATACCTTTTCATCCTAAATGTCCCCTTCTGCCTGCCCCCGTCAGGCCAACATCACGACCCTGGGGCCCCTGGTCCTGCCCGTCTCGGAGCAGATCCTCTTCATCGTCAACTTCATCGCGCGCAAGGTCCTCAAGTACAAGGTCAAGCCCTACATCCCCGACTTCAAGCTGGCCTTCCAGCACTTCTGCATCCACACGGGCGGGCGGGGTGTGCTGGACGAGATGGAGCGCCAGCTGCTGCTCACGGGCAGCCTCATGAAGCCCAGCAGGGACACGCTGGAGCGGTACGGCAACACGTCCAGCTCATCGATCTGGTACGTGCTGGGGAACATAGAGCACGTCTACGGCGTGGCGAGGGGGGACAGGGTTTGGCAGATCGCCTTTGGGAGCGGCTTCAAGTGCAACAGCGCTGTGTGGGTGGCAACGAGGAGCACGAAGCGGGCACATGCTGCGTGGACATGATGGGGGTAGTGGGTTGAGGAAGGCTGTTCGGTGGGGGTTGCGAATGTGTTGAGATTGAGGCGATGGTTGGTGGCCGTGGATGATCTGCCAAAGGGCGGATTCTTTATGACTGGGCCTGGTGCAGTGTGACGACGTCGATGATGTTCTGGATGGGCTGAGGGGTTTAGGGGAGGGATTGGATGGAAGAGAGCAAATGCAATAGAGGAGAACACGGGAGACTACAGGCCAGAGAGTTGTCCTGAATCGTGATACAAGAGGCGGAAACCAAGCCATGCATTGTGTAATCGGAGGCAGAAAAGAGTATTTGAGGCGCTGTGGCTGGATGGAAGACACATGTCTCCACATGCAAGGGAACGAATGCACGGCAATCAACAATCCTGTACATGACGAACAGAGCTATGAGTGTGTTGTTTGGCTTGACACTGAATGTGTTAAGAGGTGGTGGGTGGGTGCTGCTCAAGGGGGAACCGTGATTCGTCACTGAAGCGGTTCACAGTGAACGAAGGTACCAAAATGCGGGGCGGTGCAGGGTCTGAGAAATTGTCCCGCCTCTGGGTGCTGCACATCCTCACTGGGGCTGCCGAAGGGACGTGAGAATTGTCCTTACGCCAGGAACTCCAGAGTTGAGCGTTCGCAAATTGTCACTGGGATGTGCATCTTGGGATTGTGGCTGGGGTGACCCTGGAGGCGATGCGATGCTATGGGTGACTGTGGTGACTGGCGGCAGGCAGCGGGGATGGGAGGGTGCTGTCGCCCTCCCTCTCATGATGCCAGGCGCTTGCAGTTGGGTCTTCGAACCAAAGCTAACATGAGAGTCTTGAGTTAGATCGACGAGAAGTTAGTGTGGCGACTTACTTCAAACATGACTGGCGAACACTTGGGCACGTTTTCACTCTTCTTTCAGCTAGGTTGTTGAACGTGGCTCTTGCCAAATGGGTTGAGGAAGCGCTGTGATCCTTTGATAGATATGTGCGTGGGCTGATTGACAGATCGTGTGTCGAGCTTTCAAATACCGTGCTTGTTCCTGTGCATCCAAGGCCTTCGCGCTGCCGGACTTTTCTTCCCTGGATTGTCGAACGCAATCGTGGCAGATGTCGCTTCCAAGGAAGGGAGGGTATCGTGCCTGGACTTGGCGAGGCACAGCGGCTGCCTGCACCAACCCCAGGATGTTGATGTGTTTCTGTGGTTGATTAGCCACCAAGGACGTCACGTCATATAATGTCGTGACACATATATGAGCCACACCACCGAACCCTCATGTGAAGATTGTCAGGTGGGGCGCTGCATTGTTTGGGTTCCGCGGCCTCAGAAACCCCCACGTGGCGGAGGTTCTTAAACCTTCAGCCATTAGGCTGGCAGTGCTGCCCTCTACTGGGAAAGTGCAGGCTGAATTGAGGAGAATAGAGGACAGAAAGTTGGAAGAATGGCTATTTATTTCCATGAAACTGGAATTCCACCATGCTATTCTAGTATTGACCTGCAATTCGCCATCCTAATTAAGGGCCAATTCAGGTAAAACAGTTGCCGTTTCCATGGCAACGGCGCCATCGCTCGTGGCAGTCCCCAGGGCGCCAAATCCGAATTTCCAGCTCCTGCCGCCGCAACGCGAACACAAAGCAAGTCGACTTAAAAACCAGCCAGTGAAGATTTGATTAAATTGAGAACGGAGAAAAGAAAAAGAAAAGAAAAGAAGAAGAAAAGAAAAGAAAAGAAACGAAAAGAAAAGAAAAGAAAAGGAAAACAACTCAGTGTGCCATCGAAGGGGCAAAGGGCGCGGTCGCCCGCGCCAGTCCCCCACAGGCACCCAGCCGCGGCGTGGTCCGCCTGCTTCCGCGCTGGGCGTCCTTGAGACCCCTCACGGCCGCGTGGTCCAGCGCCAATCGCGCCGAGACCACGGCGATGGGAGCCAACTACAGGCTGTCGGGGCCCCTGCCGCGCCGCGTGGCCCTCCCCCGGCGCGCCAAGGGCACCGACGCCATGCCGCTGCATCCCGTGGCAGATGATCGGCCGCCGGACCCGTCCAAGGGGATGATTCGAGCGACGCGCAGCGGGCGGATGGGCGTGCCGCCTGTGGCCTTCTGGAAGAACGAGTGGGTGGTGCGGGATGCGAATGGGTCGGCCAAGGCCATCGCGAGATCGGGGATGCCATCTGGGCCGCCGGTGGGGTTCGAGGGGCTGACGGGGAAGCAGGGAGGGAGGGAGGAGAGAGGGGGGGGCAATGGAGTGGAGGGGAAGAAGAGGAAGAGGGGGGAGCGGGCATCCGTGGGCAGTGGCGGGAAAACCATTTTCGACAAAGGGAAAGATGTCAGGATAGGGAGTGGGGAGTGTAAGATTTGCGATAAAGAGAAGGAGAAAAGGTCCGTACAAGGGAGCGGTGGGGGTAAGATTCGTTGCAAAGGGAAAAGGAAAGGAAAGCAGCTCATGCGATCGAATGGCGGAGGTAAAACTTGTGACAAGGAGAAAGATGAAGATGTCGTGCAAGGGAGTGACCAGGAGACGAAGAGTGGGGGCGGTGCAGGTGGGAAGGGTACGCCAGAAGCGCGGAGGGAGATGGCCAAGTTGAAGGGGAATGATGGCGGGGAACGGGGGAAGGGAGGGATTGTGGTGAAGGAGGAATTTGCAGTGGCGGGGACAGCCGGGAAGGCCGCAAAGAAGAGGAGAGAGGCTGGGGGCAGCGGGGGGGCAGTGGGCGACGGGCTGGCGCGCAGGCCGCGGCGCCTCTGCGCACTGCTGTGCGCACAGCGGCTAAAGGGGAACAGCGAGCTGGTGGGGCAAGTGGACATCTTCGCAGAGCCGGACGTGAAGATAGTGAGGGAGGTGCTGAACATGTGCGGCGAGGGCATGGGGGATCGACGGGTGGTGGTGGTGAAGCGGGAGCCTGGGGAGGATGGCGCGGACAAGGGAGGGGATGGCAGGAAGGAGGGCGCAAGGCGGTGGCGAGGGTTCAGGAGCTCAAAGGCTGGGGAGGTGAGTGGTTGTGTGTGCGTGTGACGATACATGTATTTTTTGGAAAACCCAAAACACAGCTCGTACTCTGGAGCAAACGCTCATAAGCAAGCATCCAGCAGGCCCTGTTCCGCTTGCAGCTCTGTAGGTGCCACCATCAACAAGAATGAGATCGAAGGCACGAGTGTGTGTGGGTGCGGGGAGGGGCACGGGGATGCTTGTGGCACAGGCATGAATGTCCAAGTTGTGTCAAGACTCCGGTCACGGGTGTGAGAGCTGTCTTGCAGAAGGAACTGATGCCCAAGAAATTGTCATTGCCAAGGGAATGCACATCGGTGTGGAGGGTGTGTTACAACAAGTAAATGAATGTATGCAAAACTTGCAAACGCACAGTGGCATGCATATCTGCCAAGTTCAGATATTGAGACGATATTGATCGGTTGTTCTGGGTGTTTATGAGGAAACTTTTGAAAGCTTGCCAGGAAGGATGGCGACAGGAAGAAAGCATAGCATGCCAAAGGAACCTAAATGAATGAAAACTTGGGGGCCTTCCTTTCCATGCCATGGAACATTTGGTGCAAGAGAGCTGGCAGGCAACACATAGTGGCATGTACAGTGCTCAAGGGGACAAAAGAGTACTGCTTTGGAAAGACTGCCTCCCAAAGGCTTTGACAGTTCCTCTACTGACAATGGAAAAGCTGCATCTATTACTATTTTGCTGTTCCATCAGCTGAACTGTTCCTGCCTGTATTTCTTTGAGTTGTCTGTCTTTGTCTCAACTATGTATCCCATCTTCATGCAGATGCATGTGTTTGTGATTTGGTTTACCAATTGTTTCGCTTTCGGCCATGCAGCTTTCCTGTAGACTTGTTGATTTGGTACTGGCAAGTTGCCACCTGGGCGCCCTCCTGTATACTAGTTATGGAGCACAACCCACTGGTTGCTTCTGCTGCTCACACTGGGTGCAAAAGTGCACAACATCAAGGCTCGCCACAAAATGCTGAAACTCAAGCAGCTTTTTTTGAAAGTGTACAGAAAGTCTGCTTGTCATGGATTACACTGAGGAAAAAAGGAATTGGCTGCAAGCTTGCAACCTTCTGCAAAAGGGGCGATTTTGATTGTGTGCTATACTAAGGAGGGAAAATTGCAAATGCACCTCCACCAATTTTTGTAAATGCCTCCTTCCTTCCGTGAGATGCATACCTTCAATTCCTCTTTCACAGCTCGTGAGCGTTTAATTTGGGCCCTTGACAAGTACACCTTGATTCTACACCGCCTCAAGTGCAAAGGGTGCTGCCTTGTACAGGTTCACTCTCTGCTGGACCCCTGTGCAGTCACTAAACGCCTGGACCCATACAACCTCGTTGCTTCAGATGCGGAAGGCCAACAGAGCGAGCAAACCAACGACTCCACTTCCTTGCCACATGAGCCACCTGTCTCTTCCCCTCTTGACTTGGAGCAACCAGCCAAAGAAAACAGCCGCGAAGCTTTCAATCAGCCGCCCAAGCAGAAGCCGAATGTCATCAGTGCGGCCTGCAACGGTGGCATCAACCCCAATGACAGCGACAACGATGGCTCAGTGCCTGCTGAACCTCTACGGAGTTGCACCACTGGTCTGGATGCTGGGAAGGGCATCACGGTTCGACTGCGGCGCATGCTGGCACAGGAGTCGCTTCCTCAACAGAAAGGCACAGTAGACGATTCTGTGCAGCGCTTGGACGATTCTCAAGACCAACACACATCTAAAGGTAGTACTATGCTTCCCACACACATGTGTACTGTTAAATTCCCCATTCTGCAAGTTTGAACAATCTGTGGAGCAAAATGTGCCTCTTTCTTGCAGCGGGCATTAGAAGCCAAGAGTAATGCATGCTGCATAAAGTTGGCAGTGCTGATCTGGGCGGAGTGGCGGTAGCACTCACAAAGGTGAAAGTGCCAAGTGTGGACCAAGAAAATTGAATGGTAAAGGCACACTTGTCAAGCCATCATCGTCATGGCAAGTTTCAAACAGCCCCACCTGTGCCAATTTTCTCTTCCCAGCCATGCCTGAACTTGGTACAAACAATAATAATAGAACATCACATTGTGTTTTTGCAGGGTTAGCAACCAAAAGGCAACGAAAGTGCACTGCGCCATCATCGCACGTCCTGGCTGATGGCAACACTGAAGCTGGCGCCAGAAGCCCGCCCACTGCAGCAACTCCAGTAGCCCCTGATGCCGAGCTGCCTTTGGTGCTGCCTTCAGCAGGCGAGCACCCATCACATGCACAGCATCCAGTGGATGTGGACCCTCTGCCCTCCACCGCAACCCCTGTGGCGTCCATTCCAATGCCTTGTCCACCAGCAGTGCAACATCCTGGATCCCCTGCCTCAGCAACGCCGCAGTTCACAGCTGGCAATCAAGCTCTGATGCCGCAGTGGCTGCCTGCAGGCACTCCGGGCAGCCAAACCTTCCTTGTCAATCCCTGGGGCTTTCCCAGCAGTGGTGGTGGCCAGCCGGGGCTGCCAGCTGCTTGTTGGCCGCCGGGTGTCTTCCCAGGGGGTGTGGCCGAAGGCGTGCCTGTTGCCGCTGCACAGGCCGCCATGCCCAGCGGGCACACGCCCTACTACATGCCAGGCTTGGCTACGCAGCAGTCCCCGTCTGGCCCTGTGCACTGGACCCCACAGCAGTGCCCACCACTTGCAAGCCCTGTGGTGATGACAGGCATGTGTCAGAAAAATGGGGGAGCGCCAAGCCACGAATCCACCTCACATCAACCGTCCACTTCTCCGGATGACTCAGGTGCTGTTGTTGATGCTGCATGCCAGCAAGGGGCACAAGGCCATGTGTCAGCTTCGCATCAACAGGCCGCCCCTGCTAGTGATTCTGGTCCCATCCGCTGTGCTGCTCGCCAGCGAGGGGAGTCAGGCCTTGCATCAGCTTCGCATCAACTGGCTGCCCCTGTTGATGATTCTGGTGCCATCGGCAGCGATGCACACCGGCATGGAAGGCCAAGCTTGGAGCCGGTGCAGGAGGATTTGGGCGCGAAGAGGGTGCAGGATGCAGCTGAGGCTGGCAGATGGATGCAGGTACCTGTTGGGCAGCGTGGAGGAGAAGCATCGATGGGGCCGAGCGTGGCAGATGTGCAGGTGGCGATGCAGTCAGTGGTGGCGACACATCCACACTTCTGGCAGGTGGGCCTCGATTCTAAGTGCTGAAGAAGTAAATTGTTATTGGTAATGAGTGAAAATGAATGGGTGCAATACTGCTAGGACTCCCCCGGAGTGTCGAATGTCTCTTTCCTCTTTCTCGAGATTGAGCACTCTTTTAGATTCGAACAACATGGGAGTTTTACATTGCCTTGCACACTCTTGCTCAGTGGCACAAGGTCCACGTGTCTTGTGATGCGATGGAGAGACACATGGACGCCGAAATGTGCTGTAATATTTTGGAATGAAAAGGAAAGAACAAGTACAATAACTGCAGTGCTGATGGTTGCAATTGTAGTTCGTATATTGACCACTTGAACTGTTTTTGGTACGACATTTCGTGTACAGACACTCAGCGATGGTTATCCCAGCTGGGACTGGATTCCACTGCCAGGTCCACGGGAAGTTAGTCTTCTATTCTGCCCACTGTTTGGATGCATGCTGTGGTCACCGTGTTCCTGTTCAGTTGTGTGTATTCACTGTGCATGCCTGTTCTCTCAGTGGTGCACGGAATACCAATGGCGTCCATGCATATCGTACACTTCTTGTTCATTGTGCCATTTTGAGGCACGTGTTCGCAGCTCAACTCAAACGGCCGGGCGTTCACCTGTCTTAGGTCAAGAACTTTGCGAAAGCGCAGCTCAGAAAACGCGATTTGATCCATTGAGTCACTGGTATACAATACACATTATACACACTTTTCACATAACACACATTTTCACTCACAAGTGAAGATGTCAATTGCCGATACATGGAGTCCAATTGTGTTTAATTGCTAGTTTGGTTCCGGTGGTTGACGGTGGCTCCGATGTTGAGCAGAAAGTCGCAAAGAAGGTCGGCTGCTCGGCGTCCGAGTGCTTCGACATCTTCTTTGGTGAGATGCCACGCCAAAACTCGCCGAGCAGGCCACGGGGCACTTCCAAGCGGACGGGGCAAGCCACGGGGAGGCCGTTGCTGCCGGACGCGCCGACGCTGCAGCGCCTCGACACCGCAGGTGACGGCAGGGTGTGCCAGGCGGCGCTTTAGTGATCGCTCATGATTGCGTAAATCTTCAGCGTGATGGAACAATCTGGAAGCAAAGGAAACAACGGAGGAGAGTAGAATCACGAACAGAAACAACGAAAGTGATGAGATGAAATAGGTAACAAGAGAACGCTGAATCCTCGTTGCTATTACGTTTGGCAGAAGACGAAGCGAAACCCCTTGCACCAAACTGGCGATGTGGGGCAACGGTCCCAAGCGCATGCTTTGTCTGAACCCAAAGTGTTTGCTTAGGGAGCGCGAACCACAGCCATGGTGTGGGCTTGGGTTTGGGTTTTAGGTTAGGCTAGTTGTAGGGTTTTAGGGTTTAGGTTTGTTGGCTTGGTTAGGTTGTAGGGATGGTGTGAAAAAAACGGGACCCAGGTACCCGCCTGTACCTGCCGATACCCGGCTATGTACCCGTACCTGCCCACCCGGGTAAAAAAATAGACCCTGGCCCGGGTGTCTGGGTAGGCGGGTGTAAGAAAAACAAGTACTCGGGTACCTTGTACCCGGGTACCATTCCTATTGGGTTGGTTTTATTTTTTTGGCGTTTTAGGTTTTTAGGGTTTTTAGGATGTTTAGATTAGATTAGGTTAGATTAGGTTTTAGTTTTTATAGTTTTGTCAGGTTAGGTTTTAGGTGTTTTAGGTATTTTAAGTTTTCCAGGGTTGGGGTATTGACGAAAAGAATGCTGTTTGCAGGTGTGGGACAGGGCAAAGCTGGCAGCAGTCGGCGGCAGGCTAAGGCGGTGAAGAAGTGGCTGCGGGAGTCTCGCTGGACATTGCAGACCAGGGAGCAGCAAACCAGGGCGTACCTACACCCCTCGCCCAGCACCTCCGGGACCCCCATCGCGGAGCGGATTCAGGCTCAGGAGGACACCAACAGGTGCTGAGCCTGGTTCGGGGAGTGGGCTGCAGCATCATACGGAGTAGATAGATGGAAAAATGAATGAGTGAATGAAAAATAAGCTAATGAACAATAAATAAAGGAGGAAATATGTGAGTTAAGTAAGCAAGGAAATAAGGAAGTAAATGAACAAACAAATGAATATAAATGGATGAATATGAAAATAAAAAATAAGCAAATAAATAGACAACTAATAAAAGGATCGCAGTTTGGTTATTGTCGTTACCCCAATGCGCCTCAACGTATGCACTTCTTTCACCATTTAGTTTTATGTTATGTCTTCAGAACTGGTGCTCTGGCCATACGCAGCTCCCAAAAAAAACTCGAGAGCGTACACTTGTGCGCCAGTAGCTGCGCCTGGGGTTGCCCGTTATATGCCCTGGCACCGATTTGTCATGTTCGGACGTGAGTAGCTGTGACGACACTTAGTTCTGTCCATCCAATTGCGCTGGTCGCTCCCCTGGCGAGATGAGCAGAACATGACAAGGAATAGAAAGTAAATTTATGTCGACATGAACAAGAAAATTTGCCGGAAATGAATCCCACACCGGTGTCGCGCCGCCATATTGTTCCATATTTGTCGTTCTCTCTTCCCAGACGTTGAATTTCCTTGCACGCAAAAGAGTCACGCAAACTTTCCAAGGCCTTCTTTTGCGCAATTTCTGACCTTGTCACGGCTGCTTAACTCTGCTCCTGACGTGCTGTTGGCTTGCCAGTGAGAGGCTTGAATGACAATCGCGAGATGCGTCAAACCATGTGGCAATGTGCTGCGCGTTAGAACGGGAACAAATCGCGTGACGTCCGCCTTTTCTTAGCCTCATCCGTGGGAACGGCGCCAATCGCAAGTGTCCCATTGCTTGGTGTTGCGCAACAGGTACATAGACGCCTTCATGCGCCGCCACGGGCGCATAGGCATGGGTACCGTGCCCGGAAACAGGGCCATCTCTGGGCGGGTCGGGCATGGACTTGACCACCAGAAGGCGGCTCAAACCGCCAAGGGGCTGGCAGCGTTGTTCAACCAAAATTGCGACGACGACTCTGACTGGGATAACGGCAGCAGTGGTACGGAATAGGCGTGGGGCTCTTGTATGAGGTTGTCTGGGTTTTTTAGGGTTTGGGCATTGGGGGGAGAGTTGTGGTTCGTGCGCATGCAAGGGGAGGGTCTGGGGGTTGCGTCGGTCAGGCAATGCGTGATTACAGCTGTCTAACAGTGGCGCAACCAGACCAACGCACCTGCAAGGAGATTCAAGGCGCTAAGCCTGCGTGCAGATCCAAAGGTACGGCTTTCACACACGCCGGAGTCCAAATGGTCGTGTGGCGCAGCCAAAGCATGTAATGTATTTACGACCGATTTAGGCAGGCGGTGGGTGGTGCCGGTATGTGCCCTGGCTCTGCATGTGAGCAGCGCTGAAAGCGGCCTTGCCGTGGAATTGAAGCTTCCAAGGACTGGTCGTGTTCGTCATCCATCCCTAGATGCTGTTGCGCCTGAGTGCCCGTCAAATGATCATTGCTCCCTTCTTTTTGCTGACCCCAACTACTTCATCACACTTCAGTCTCCAGACAGCGCCAGTGCAATTCGACGTGAAGCCCCCAAAGGGGCTCGAATCCAAAAGAATGCTCAGTCTCAGAAAAGAGAAGTTCAGCGCTCGTCGTTTCCTGTTGTCCAACCGTAGCGATCCGATCCTCAGGTTCCATCTGAATGGACGATCGACAAAATACGTTTGTGGGTTCAAAAAGTCATCTGACAGCCTGGGTGGCAAAATGCTCTTCCCAGCACCTCGGGGTGAACGCAGTCCCAATGTTGGAACGACGGCGTTGGCTTCTGCCCAGAAAGAGGCCTGGTCCCTGCTGAACATGGGTCTTCATCATCCACAGCATGCTCCAGGCAGGTCTGAATTCTGCAGGGGGCAGTCACACCGTCAAGTGGCATTTGTCTGTCTCGGAGGAAACGAGACACAGCCATGCCGCCGCAAATGCACACGACAGCGCGACAAACAGGCCTGTCCACTTGGGGATCTGTGGGGATTGTCAGACAATCCCAACAAGCGACAGAAGGACGCCCTTCACCGCTCCGTTGAATGGCCACTGCCGCCCAAACAATTTTCAGTTCCTTTTTGCCAGATGTCGCCAAATTGGCTGCCCGAATAACTTGGCGCACTTTCAGCAAAGAGCGGTGCAGTACAAGAAACCACCAATTCTTGTACCATCGTGTCCCAAACAGCTGGTGGGTGCGGCAGCGCATGGCCCGGTAGTTCTGTCGTCCTTCTTTGGACCTAATTGGACCACCCCCGACCCAGCGCCAAGCTGATCATTCGAACGTCTTCGTGACGCATCTGGCACATTGTTGTAGGCGCGCTCCTCCTTGGCATCGTGCGCCTACCACGATGTCGCCTTGGCGAGCAGCGACGGACATTCTACCATGTGCGCAAACGACAGCTTCCCTCAGTACTACCCGCTGGCCTCCACCCGCCGCGGCAGTCGTTGAATCCACCTGAGCACGCAACTTCCTTGGGAAGGGCTCTGACCAAAACCCTTCACTTGAATCACGGCAGTTGGGCCCGTTGTCGGTGGCCGCTCTTTGGTGTTTGAAGTTCGACCAGTTTCACTCTTAGTGTTCAGCGACGGATGGCCAGAATATGCTTAGCAAACGTCGGAGAACAGGCCATTCAGCTCAGTCTGTGCGTCGGCCCCATCTCTAAACATTGCCATCATCCCACCTTCCAACGCGCCCAGCCAAATCCTTCTGAAGGTGGAGGAATGGAGGGACGACGCCTCGCCATTCTTTCCCGCAACAATCCCACCTTCCGGCGTACCGCGCACCACATGGGCACGGAACTGCCCACACCACATGTGTGCACCTTTTACCCATCACATCACATACCCATTCTGCCCGTGTTCAACTTTGGCGCACCCCCAGCGAACAACGCATTAGCGCGTGCCATCCGGGATGGCATGGGACACGATGGACTGTGGGCACCTGTTTCGCCGCGCCCCAGGGCCATCAGCTGAAGTTGCCCAGGAAGTCCTCGTCCGTGTCGGCGGCCGCCTCCAGGTGAGCCTCGTAGATCTCAGACTCGCGGACCGACCTTCGCTGGTGCTGGGTCGCAAAGAGGTGCCGCTGCCGGCCGCCCATCTCGCCGGTCCACTCCGGCAGCCACCTGCGCACACCGGCCCTGGCGCTGGTGGGCATGGGGGGACTGGTTTAAATCACGCTGTCAGCGCACACGTGACCGTTGGACACGGCCGTCCGGATTCAACACGTATTTCATCGTGTGTGAGTATCGGACACCAACATTTGGGCTGGGATGTATATCAGTATGCATCCCAGCCAACATGAAATAATTATGGAATGTAGATTTCTATTTCATGAGTAAGGACGCGGTTTGATCCCTAATAGGGGTGCGTGCGCCATGATGCACATGAGTAAGAGATGTAAGTACTTGCACGGCAGTGGGTGCGGCATGTGTGCTGGTAGGTGCCAACACACATGTTGCATGCCTGTACCCACTTCAGCGCCACCAGCGCTGTTACTGAATGAGAGGAACTGAAATCGAGGAACTGGCAATGCTGGTGAGGCTGTCGAAAAGAGGGTCACTTCTGACAGATCACGACATCAGCCGCCAAATGGCATTAAGGCAAACGACGCAACGACAAGGTTTAAGAGCCGAACGTTGTTGTGGAGATGAAATACTACCTCCGTTCCGTAACTCTTGTCCGTTACCCAATCTTGCCATAACTTTGCAATATCCATTCAATTAGTTAATCCATCACCAGATTCGGATTGCTTGGTCGATATAGGGTAATCGGGATCTTGGTTGCATCAGTCATCATCGTACAGCAAGACCTGCACAGCCTTATTGAAAGCGGCCCTATTCATGTTCGTCAGGGCCTCAGTTCCTGCAGTTTTGTGCTCACCTTATCCCCATGTGTGTCAACCTATTTCCCCAAAATTGTTCAAGAACTTTGTTGTGGGCAATAAATAGGAACTAAAAACTTTCCAGAAATTGGCGCCATTGAGTCACACTCTCTGTGGACCATCTCGACTGCTGTGTTTACTCATGCCTTGAAATTGTCACCAACCTAGGCCATTCTCGGGTCAGCATCAGTATGCACGGCCTTCCTAACCTTGTTGCACCGGTTAGGTCAATGCTATTGCAGTAATCTAGGTGTCTTTTGGCCTTGAGCCACAAAGCACACACACAATTCCTGTTGACATCCAGTAATCTGCTGCAAGCCCGCACCTTTGCTCTGTGGATTCAGTTTTGAATTTAGCCGAATCTTCATTGTATGCCAAACCACCAGGCCATTCATATTTCCTAGAGACGACTCAGCTCGATCCACATCCTTCAAAGGGCAAGTCTAGCTCCCATACCCCGCTCTAGGTCCCGACGAAAGGAAAAGTGGCGCCTGTGCTCCTCTTAGCACATCTCAAGAGTGGCATCACCCTTTTCCACGCTGAAGGGCACGTTTTGACCTCCACTTGCGTGATTTGGATTACGGACAGGACTTTCGAAACAATGGTAGTAAGAAATCTCACAACTCGTAGTCTCGTTTCGCCCAGAAAGGAGAAGTCTCAGCTGGAGACTTAGCACAGCGTGCTGGATCGCACCCGTTGGGATTGATGTGGGATGCCACAATTTGCCCCACATCATCCATCAATACATTCACATGGATCAGCCCTCCCTCCCAACGGCAATGCGCAAAAGGGATAAAGCGATGACTTGTGCTTATCCATGCAGAGCGCACGCACCTGGTGTCAATTCAAACTGCACATCGACGGCATCCGAGCTTTCAGGCTGACAACGTGAGGTCCGTTTTGGGATGAGATCTTGGTTGTGGACATTGTCGCGATTCAGCCCCGCGGATCGGCAAAACAACGCTGCTGAGCGCTGAACCAACTTTGCCTTTATTATCATCGTGCCTTGGGTCTTTTGATTGGACGGCATCTGATATCAAAGTATCTTACCGCTTGTCTACAATTTTGCCGCATTCTTCCGGAATGCATACTGCCAATCATGTATTCTCATAATCACGTAATCAAACGCCACCTCGCAAACCAGAGCCCATGGCCCACATGACGATATCCAACGCCCGGCAATCAGATATTCCCAACGTGTGTGTTCAGTAGATACCTTCCAAGGTTGCGTAAACCATTGCAATGGAAACATGTCTCTACCAAAAATTTCCGCCCTCTTTCACTCAGGATTGTACAACCTTACACTGTTTGTTATTCGGTTGCCCCATTATGCTTCGAAGCGAATTATTAGTAATATACATTATTACTGTACTTTGTAATAGCGTGAATCGGACCTTCCGTAGCTGGCTTCCGGATCTCCAAACTCTGCAACCGACCCCAGCAGTCCGAAGTTGCCCAGAAGGTTCTGCGCCTCCGCACGAGTCGAGTCCGGAAGCTCACCAATGACTAAGCTCTGGAAAGCCGCCATGTTGACGACTTGGGACAGAGCGGCCGCCAGTCCATCCTGCGACAGGCCCATGCATGCCAGACCCTGTCCGGAAAGGCAAACTTCAACCCGTGAGCGTGCAAAATCAATCGACAACACGCAACAGCTCAACAAACCGGCACCGCAGCACTGGGATGCATCACCTTTGTTCATGCTGACAAGACCTTGGGGCTGGAGGGAGTTTTGCCGATCAATGTTAGTGCACCGTTCGGATGGCGTGGCATGTTGCCAACAATTGTGGGGCGCGCACAACAGGGTGATATAGTCATTCATGACGGAGAATAGAAACTGCTATTAACTGCAGGAAATGATCCTGTAATCTTCTACTTTCTGTGATCTGTGTGACTGCGTCTGTGAGCAACCGTGCGCCTGAGGAGACAAGAGACACGCTTGCCACAATGATGGCAATTGTTATGCAATACACTGAACATCGTCAGCAGCAAGTACCATGCGCAATTCCTGGCCTGCATTCAGGCACATCTCTTGACTGTTCTGGATTGTTTTTGATTGTTTTGGATTCTTTTCTTGGATTGTTTCCCCCTTTGGGGAAATTGCAATTGAATCGTCAATCCAACGACGCACTGGAGCACTGATAATGGATGTTGCGAAACAGCACACCCTCCCCCCGGCACCACCCACCAATCCAACCCAACCGCAAACTCCGTGCGCCACTGCCACCTGTGCTCCCAGCATCACCTCTCAACGCCCGCAAATTGTCTCTTTCGGCAGATTTAATCGAAAGTTACCCTTGAAAGTCAAGCGCTTAAGTACAGTTTCGATGAGAGCCCTGACAATGCAAGGAATGCGAGTGGAAGTCGCTTTCACGTTACCTGGAGGCCCCATACGCTGAGCCTGTCCCCTCGGAACCCCGCCAACTGGAGCGCATCCTCAAACGGCTCGCCAAGCTGCAATCACGCACACATTATGCCTCAGCCATTTCAACACAACTCCTCCCTCTTTCCCAAGTGAATCGTTCTCCATGAATTTCGACGAGCTTAGGCTCATCATAGAAACACCTGTTTCATCGACGTTGCGGCCGCGAATTCAAGCACATGGTGAAACACAATCATGCCGTCACACGGAGGACCGTGGATTTGACAGCAGTCTGCAGTAGGGAATTCAGGGGAGCAGAATTCAAATTTTCAGCGTCGCTGCAAAACGCCCTTTTTCGCAATGGCAAGGGGCGCCCACCTTCATGGCGGCGAAGCACTGCCACGCATGCAAATTCATCGACACAGTGGCAAGGACTTCGATTTGTCACTTGCAGGGGACGGGAGGTACCCAGATGTGGTACCCCAGATTGGGTAGGATCTCCAGTACACATACGACTCGATCAATCGAGTTTCATGCGCCTCACAATTGTGCACATCCGTGGTAATTCAACTACACAGTTGATTTACCCAGAAGATACACAGAAAGCTTTTGACATACCCAAGCACCGCACTCTCCCGTTCTCCACATGGACGATCAAAACAGGGGACAGGGGCCTCATGCCGATCCACGCTGAACGCAGTGAATGGCATTTGACACATCCCGGCATATTGAATGTAGTGAATATCGATGCAGATCACCTTCACATTGGCGTTCACTCTCCTGAGGAGACAGCCACGAGGTACAGACGCCCCCGACACCTTCAGGACGGCCTCTGCCTTTCTGTGCACCTCCGAAGGGGCGATCTCGAAGATGATGGTGCCGGATGGCCATGGCAGCCGATGGGCCCTTGTGTCCAAGCCGCAGCCCAGCAGCACGACCTATATCAACAAAATTCGCACTGTCTGTACCTAACAGTTTATGCAATTTCAGCATTTCGTTTCTCTGTTACAATAGATTTTAACAGAAAGGAGATCTCCTTTTGCGCAATCTTTCATTTGGGGGCGATTCATAACATGTGCCTTCGCCTTCAATGTCCCTCTCAGCACAACCATCTGCTATAAACCGTTGAGCAAAGCGGAGCTGCCGCATTCAGGTACATAAAGTGCCTCTGTGGTAGCACGTGACGTGCTTTGCCATTGGAGCAACGAGACGGGTCTTCAAATGATCATTTCTTGATTATTCATGAGAACAATCAAAGGTAATCGACTAACTGACAGGCAGATATACTGACCAAATCGACCTTTGGCTGATTGTCGATTGCCAGGGAATGTGCTGCATGCAGCCCACCTGCCTGTAGTCGCCAAGCTGCTCATGAGTGAGGGACACGCCTTGCAGCAGGCACTCGTCTATGTATTTCGTGGCGATGACGTCAAGCTGCACTAGTCGATCATCCACAGCCTGGTCGCTTGTGCTGGCTTCACTATTTCGAAATTCCAAACGCATGTTGTCAGTGTACTGGCCTATTCATTACTTACTATTGCTGTATACGGCAATAGTCTAGAGCTCAAAGTTGACAGTACATCGCATCCTATGAGTGAAATGTCGTGCAATAGGCACAGCGCCCAGGTTGAGCTTGATAGGCAGGCCCCCTTTTGGCCTTCTGCAGTTTGCTATGAAAAGGTCAGGTGTTGCCAAATGGCGTAGGTTTGGAGCAGAGACAAAGAAACTACTGAATTGCAAATGTGTAATTCTTTGGCATGCTTTTGTATTCAGTTGTACATTAGTTGCACATAGTATTCATGAAGATCAAGGACATTCAATGTGTAGTCTTCTGCTCATCATCACCAGGCAAGTCCAAGGTCAGTGATTTCGTACATTCTAATGAATCGAGTTAAAGATTCACTCCAAGATAAGTTCCAAAGATTTAGGGAAGTGCTTCTAGGATGCCATCATTCTCCCACCTCCAAAGCCCAAAGCTACCCCAGCAAACTGCTGCAAGCTCTCAAAGAATTGCTGCAAGCATGGCAAATCTGAAACAACCACCTGAGGCAGCTCAAAACTAACTGTTGCACTCGTTAAAGGCTGCAAACTTCACCAGTGTGCTGTGAATCATTACTGTCGTGCAGCACCTCTGAGCCGAACCTCCTGCCAGGTCTGCTGCCCAGGGATCTAGGAACAGCGGCTGGTCGTGAGCACTCTCCTTGGCTCTCGCTAATGCAAGCTGCTCACTGGCGCAAAGGGCAGAAACTCCTTGCAGTTCAGCCAATACCTGCAGCTAAAAGATTTTGGGCACGATGTGCACAATGCGAGCAGTCAGGGTTGCATGAGTGGGTGATTTGTGGTAAGAAGCAAAATGTCTTTCAGTCGCTTTGTGTGCTATACATACTGCTATTCAGCATAATCACATGACCCAGAAAAAACATGCAGTACTGATGCGCTTGGAGACCCCAACACCAGCTTTTCCAGTTGAGAGGGACATCAAAATCTGACTAAATTCAACATCCCACGTTACTTGCTGATTACCTGTGGTCCACAATGAGACAAAGATTACACTAGGTAAACAAGCTGGCCCCATATACCTGCAGGGACAAGAGCAAGGATCAATTTCTCTCCTTTTTGTGTGGACTGTTCACCAGCTTCCAGGAAGCTCATCGCCGCACATGGAAAAAGCATTGGGTGAGGACACATCCTCAGTGAAAAGCTGCAGATTGACTTTTGCTTTTCAATGCAGAGACAAAAGAAAAATGATTGTCACGTTCTGGGCTATGGGGATAGGATTGATTGTGGATGGAACAATGCACATCATGGCCTGTTTGGTGCAAGGGCAATTCTTTGTCATATTGCAGAAAGCACAACAAGTGGTGAATGCATTCAATGGGTCAGAGTGTTGAGCCACATGCTAAAGATTGCCTTCCAGCAGAAACCAAGCAAGTCATGCTCTGGCTATCCCTCTTTCCTCCTCCCCCCGCCCCTCCGGGCGAGCAGACTGGGATGAAATTTCCACACTGCAGAAGGTGCTGCATATGGGCATTACTCTGTGCCACAATCTTGTCGCTTAAATCGCAACCTCTTCAGCATCCAGTGCGCCCTCAACCCCAGATCCCAAAGAGACTGCAGCCGCGGCGAAGATGCCGCCGCGTCACTGCGCAGTCCTGCAAAAATGGCCCAGCGCAAAAGGCCCGGATTCCAATAACACCACACCACTTCAACGACCATCTCTGCAGGATCAGGGCAGGATCTTCCAAACGCGGCAGCGCACAGCAAAGTTCGATGAATCGCATCTCCCGATTCGACCCTTGGCCCACCTTGATGCCTCGCCTCGTCGGGTGCCTGTCATGCCCGCGCACAAGCGATGCGGGACCAACCAACTTGCCCCCAAATTTTGAAAACAGGCATCTGCCTGAAGCGCACGACCGGTGAACCATTCAAAGGCGGAGCGGAGCCCAGGGCGGGCTGCAGCCTGAAAGAGGCCACGGGCAGTTGCTGACCCGAAGAGCACAGTATTGGTGGGCTTGTTGTTCGCGAATATGGGGGCATGGACCCCCTGTGTGGTGCCGTACCGGAGCCACGTACGGTCCGTATACCGTAGCACAGCGTGCCCTTCGGCATTTTGCAATTTCAGCGTTTCGATTCTTGCTCCCATTTTTTTGACAGACGGTTATTTGGGGAGCCTCCGCACCATGGCCACAGCCAGCATGGCGACTTGCTGAGTTCAAATGGCCTCAAATGCCGGGTTTTTTTTCTGCCACGGCGACTCGAGCAGCAGGGGCAGCTGAATGCCACGAGCATTCCAGAGACCCTGGCGTCGCGGCTGGGGCTGCTCCACATTTTCTTGGCACCTATACGCGTTTGCTAACTGCTCTGCATAGAAGTGCCGACCGCCAAGTTCCAATGCAGAAGCGTACAACATGCTGTGGTATCCCATTGGCAAGGGCCTTTTGTGAATTCCGTTGCTTCCACACTTGTCACTAAAGTTTACTTACATTTGTCAAAACGTGTGGCAGACGAAGCCCCTTGGAATTGCGGGGTCGATGACGGGCGGACCACGGCGTTGTTCAGGCAGCCTTGTGGTGCACTCTTGCTCTTCGAGGTAATTGCTGAAAACCGGCACACAAGTCGTTTGGATTAATGCACTTTGGATCCAAAACCCAGGCTGGTGTGCCCATGAACTTGCGCATCATGTTGCAGAATCCTGCTGCTTAAACAGCACTTTGACTGTTAGCTGCGATGGAATGTTCTGGAGTAGGAACAAGGCCGAAGTTGTGCCCTCCGCTCCGACTGGGACAGCCTTCCAAACCTTTGTGAAGGATGTCTGCCGTACATGATTTGAAGAAGCAGCTTCTTCAGGGGTGATAATTGTTCTGCAATTTCAACAACCTCATTTTAAAATACGCCACCGTTCCTGTGACACCACCACTTGCACCGGCGCCTCTTTCCTCGTGCCTGTCAGCACATATCTCTAGCTACTTTAAGCTGCAGGATAGGTCGGCACCGCAAACTCGAACTTGCTTGTCCTTGGCGGATGGGGCGTTCCACCCCGTGCCTGCGTTCCACACATAAGTTCAATGAGTCCCTAGTCTTCACGAACTCCCTTTGCTTGCGTTCACAGTACATTTAAAGAGCTTTCGGCCTGGCGAACTGTCAGCTACCTTCAATGAGGGCCGTCGCCATTTCAGTCCAGACTCTGCAGCCAGCACTGTCCATCCCGTCCTCGGCATGCCTGCGTATGTGGGGGACTGATACACAAAGTGTGGGCAGCCACATGCCACACCCAAAGCAGGACGAAAGCGTGCATCATCCGTGGATCACTGGTGTGTCAGAATGGCCACAATTTTGGCTATTGGTGACGGCTAGCCTGAATCGCCGTGGTGCAGACCGGCTATGCCAGCCACTGGGACTGTAGAACGGACACATGCACATGTCACGCGGCAACGCACCAACCAACTGCTTCCACCACAAGCCCCAATGCCGATCTTCTGCCAACCACCTCGTGCTGGCACACCAACACCAACGGGGTTGTCATGAGCATCATGCCTGTCCAGTTTTCCACAGACGCAACAAGTGCAAAATTTCAACCATTTAAACAGGGCATCGACCTGACAAATTTCAGCCAACCAGTCGCGCGCCCGAAATCATGAACCTCAACCAGCCTTTCATGCCCCCAAGTTCATGAATTGCAACCCAGCCAGCCATCCCCCCTCCATGCTACTCTATTCGGGCTGAGCCACCTCGCTGTTTGGCCATTTCGTGTCCGGACCTCCCCGCCATTGCGCCCTAACACAGTGGAACAAATTGTTCCGAACAATAGAAACGCTGTTTGCCCTTGTGTGTCCAGGAGCTCCCACCCATAGCGCCCCAACACAGTGGAACAGCTGAAACAGACCTTCGCCAACTTCATAACGACATCCTCCCCCGTCCTCTCCCAGCATGGGAAAGCCTCGCACAGAAGCCTGCTTAGGAGGGGGTGGCATGACCTGTTTCTTTCTCATTCAAAGAGAATGTTAAACAAATTGTTAACAAATCCCCCTCCCCCCTCTCCCCTGCTAAGACTCCAGCAGAATGTCATCTTCAGCCCTGACGAAATTGATGAGGAAGTTGTGGCCGCCCTCCCAAATGAACCCGATGTTGCCGTTGCTGTACTCCCACAGCTGGCCCTCGATCCACTCCGGGTTGCGGAAGCCCGCCTGGGCCACGCGGCCGTGGCCCCCATGGCAGTTCACCACGGTCAGCTCCCTCAGCTCGTGCACCTCGATGGGGTCGGGGCCCACAGAGAGGAGGAAGGCCACGCCCAGTCCCGGGGCGTCCATCAGGGGCCAGGGCGGGCCGCCCATGGGCTTGGCGTGCACTCGCCACGTCTTTTCACCTGCATGGGCATGATCGCAGGGCTGGTTGGAGCATCTGTATTGGTGGGTACTGTTGTCCCGGCGGTGCTATTTGGCTATCCGAAGAGGACCACGTGTCAAAAGCCACCATTGATGGCTGCAGAACTGGAAGCAATAGCACCCCAATTGCACCCCACCGCTATTCGGCACTGAGCAGTGCTATTTGGGCTATTTGGGCTCCAAATGGCACCGCTCCAGGTCCGAATAAAACCCCAGAATAGCACCCAGTGGTATTTGCGCAGAGCGTAGCAATGGTGCCCTGATGGTATTCAGCATGGCAATAGAACCCAACGTTAGTGACACTCAGTCTGGGCGAATTTTCTGCATTGTCGAAAGGTTGAGAGGACATAAAGGCCCTGAGGCTGCGCGGCAATGTTGGACATCAGTACGTGTGCATATCGTCCAAGTAACGGAAGCCATGGGTGCCAAAGCTAGCCCACAAAACGCAATCGGATAGTGGCAGCCTTGTTTTCATGCCCCATGCTCTTTGGGTGGTTGAAGCTCGAATGATGGTGGCCTTCAATGTCATCGTAGCGGTCTCTTTCATCAGAATTCTTCTATCAGATAAAGGCGAAATTCACCGTGATGTGCACCATTTGCACAGTAAAAGTAAAGCTCAGCCATTGAGTGAGAACACTCTCGAAGCTCCTGGATTTTATACAATGAATGAATGATTTGGACGACAAACCTGTGTGTAGCTATGAATTCACCTGTGCCAATTACTGACGTGGTTTTTAATATTTTCCTTTCTTTCTTTCTTTCTTTCTTTCTTGGGAAGGCGATGAGGGGGCAAACTACTGGGATAGTGACCATCTGGGTAAGCAACACTCATTGATTGGAGCATCTCTGAAAACGATGTTTTGTCCACAAACAATTCATTGGTAGTGCTTTCCTCATACCAAACAGAGAGCTGGCGGCTACCTTTATGTATTTACATGTGTTGTAGATGCACTATTGAAAGGTCGACACTCTGTTTCCAATTAAAAGACCCAATTATGCATCTTGGGACGCCCCTTGCGACTTAGGAGCTGGTTCACTGCTGCTGCATCCCATCTGGTTGGTGGAAAGGGGCGAAGCCAGTTTCTGCCTGGCTTAATGTAAGCTGATGAACGGGTAGCATTTAAAACTGTTTGTGCAATTTGTGTGACTGGGCAGTCAGCACAAGTATTCACGTGATGGGGTCAAACCAACGACTTGGAAGAGCAAGCGCTCCGCCTTTTGTGACGTCTTGTAATGCCTGGCGAAAATGCCTGGCGTCGCAATTAAGAAGTCCTTGCTTTCACCCAGGTTTGCCACTACCCCTGTGCGCACATACCAAACATCCCGCTGTTGCCGTTCTTGAGCAATGCAGATAAGGGTATATTTGTGAGGTACGTTGACTCCGCTGCAATCCAACAGCAATTCCACCCTTACCAGCAGGCACATTGGGGTCGCCTATGAGCTTTGTTGCCACGATCTGTGCAGACGATCCCGAAAAGTCATACTCGATCTTGATGACCTCAACGCCATGTGGCCCGTAGCTTCCCTTCCAGATCCCTGCCAGGGATGTGTGCCTTGTGGGGCTTGGAACCAGAAGCCTCACCATGTGGTGAAACTTTGGAACACAGCCAAAGTCGCTCCCCTGTGCGGTGCGCTGTGGCCTTCGGCTGCCGCTTCGCCTGCTGGAGCGGACAGACGACTGCATATGAAATGCCGCAGATGGGTCAGTTCCATGACACAAAACGCCAAGGACAATACATGCTTCACACTGACTGAAGCAACAAAATATACCCTTTTGACAAGGGAGCTGTTGTGTGTGAATGTGAAATTGTGCGCCTGTCTTGCTGATATACCGGCTGAGAGACAATTACACATCATGCCTGTCATTTGCTTGTGGTGGATTGATTGAAACTACTTGCAGGGAAATCGAGAGGTGATGTCAGGGCTGCCACAAGAAACCCCTGGACAAGGAAACATCGCCAGATGATGTTAACCTACAGAAGAGCTTGAGTTTCAATGCTTTCCAAAGTACCCCAGCTATCAATGTGGCCTAGCATTTCATATCAGTACATCACATCTGCGAAATGACATTTTGCATCCCTTTGGCTTCCTAACTGAAGTTGGGGACAACAGACAGGGCAGAACTACCCTCTATTCCAATAACCCTGCATCTCTATTAG
Organism: Ostreobium quekettii; assembly: GCA_905146915.1. Lineage (NCBI taxonomy): Eukaryota > Viridiplantae > Chlorophyta > Ulvophyceae > Bryopsidales > Ostreobiaceae > Ostreobium > Ostreobium quekettii. The sequence goes on from CAJHUC010001574.1 coordinate 63,964, forward strand.
TAACCCACTTTTCATGGCCAATATTTATCGCCCTTTGCTCCTATGTACCAGCTGACAACGTTCTCCCCCGTTTCATTGATATGTCATAAATCTAGAGGACAGGTATGAGCAAACTCCTCTAAAGCGCATAGATTGTCCACTTCCAGCCCCAAAGAAGAGCAGCAAAAAAACACAATAATGTGCAGCAAGCAACATACAATATAAGATATGGCAATCTGCAATATACCAGCAGACGACCTTGGCACCCACCAATGCAGCCAAGGCATTGGCAACAATGGTTGTCACACAAACAGCACACCTGCATGAATTTCAGCAGTTCGTTCTGGAAGCGCCTTGGGGGGCTGTGACCGCCAGAATCTGTGCCTGCTGCTACGGATGCAGCTGCAGCTGCGGGCCCCATGCTTGGGCTCCCGCTCATGTGGGTGTATTCTTTCAAGACCAGGTGATCGCCGTCAAGCACCTGCCCTGGGGGCCAAAAGCGCACACATATTGTTGCCGTCCTTATCGTCTCGGATTCTACATATTGCATCACATCTAATGTGCAATACTTTGCACTCAACGACAACGAGGGTTTGTGTAGTCGTCAGAGTGTCAGGACGAATCATGGCCTTGAACTTTCAGAGGTCGTGGGAGACCAGCACGCCCTGGCTGGTGCACTGAGTTGTTGAGCTGTGTTCTTGGTGCACCAACACTGGGGCGCCTCTTGTCTTTCCACTATTGGTGTGGCCCAGGACAACAGCGGGCCCAGTCAGGGGATGGATTTGGATGCTCCGGATGTAATAGAGATCTGCCACCACATTACTTGAAGTTAACACTTTCGACGTTGAAGCTCACTTTGCGCTGATTAACAACCAATGCAAGTGAACTGGGTTTTGTTTTCCATGGAATTGCCTGTGTGCTTCCTGTCTACCATGGGAATTGCTCACAAATTGGTAAGGGGACATCTCTCTATTTCTGCCGACTTAATTTGTTGGGTTACACAGACACAACCTGCTCAGGTTGTTTAAAGCCAGCCACACTGGCTGGAACAGCACCAATGGGGCCGAATCCATTGAAGCACATGGCCTCCAACAAGCCTACATAGATTTGCCATAAATAGCACTAGATCAGGGTTCGACAGAACAACACTACAGTGCCATGCAATGCTTGTACAAATAAAATCTGTCTACAAATGGTGGACAATTGTTCCCTGACGATGCCAACATAGTCTGCCCCTATTGAGAGGGTTGTCTGCCACACAACTGCGACAAATTGTCACAGTGAACAAACCTCTGCGTTCGCCCTTGAAGCTCACGCCAGGCATTTTGCGCATACCTGCGGTTGTAGCCCAAAGGCTGTAAGATGGCTATCTGGCAATATCCAACCAATTAAATCCATTGTTTACCACTAGGTAAGTGCTTGGGCAAGGGACACATGGCATATTCAATGTATCTTCTTCGTCTTTGATGCTCTGTTGCAATTCTCAATGATGGTCTGTTTCTGCTGCTCGCTATTGCATGCTGTTCCTGTCACACTGGGAGACTTATGCATCATCTATCACAGTACTAAAAACATGTCAACTCGGCAATCCTGCCCAGCAAGGAGCTGTCCAATAATATATGGTATTCTGAAAAAAATCTGTTTCCCAGGATCCTGTTCTTCTGTACTCAAAAATACTACAAGACATGCATGTCCCCAGGGTCACGTAAACCGATTGCAACTGTGCCTTGCTGAATTTGATGGCACTCAAGGCCATAGCAGAGGCAAGCGAGGCCGGCACCATGACGGTTGCATTGACAGAAAAGAAAACGCGTTATCAAGTGCTATCTTTCCCATTTGACACAACCATGCCAGGCCAACACTGTGGGACGTCTCTCTTGGAAGAGCTGCTGGACCATTCAACTGACGCTCTTTCGCCACCATGGGCCAAGACAGGATGCAAACCTCTGCAGTCTTGTTGCTCCCCAGGATCTGAGAACTTGCCTTCTTCGTTTTCTGGCACACAAGTCATCTCAGGGCTGTTTAATGGCAACAGTGACCAAAGCGCTTTGGGAAGCAGTGCTTGAAGGAGACGAGCAGTCTCCAACATCGCCAGCAAGGATCTGAGAGCAGCTGGCTTGTCATATTCGACAGTTACCATTTCGTTTGTTGAATGTGCCAAATTGTGTGCAATTCTTGTGCCAAAATGTTTAATATGTGTATATGCCAAATGCAGGCATTGCCTGTCTTCACTGCAGCAGCCCCAATGGATGACCACCACCTCTTTGACCACAAATAGTACAAATAGCAATTCTTACCAGTAACCTGGCCCCAGGGTCCCAGCTTCAGGTAGTCCCTCCGTTTTACGTTAGTTTCATCTGCCACAAGTCTCACACAGTCGATGCTGTCAGAGCGCCACTGCGTGACAAAGAGGGCACCCCTGGGGTGGTGCTCCATATCATGCCCTTGCCACACACCCAGCAGTTGGTCATACTGGTTCAGCAGCCGGTACACAAGCCTGCAAAAACAACAATTACACGGATAATCTCTCGCTTTGAATGCAAAATAACAGTGTCCATGGAAGTGTTCAGCGGCAATGAGGCATTGAACCAACAGTGGGTTGGGGTTTGGGGCCTGCAAGGTGGAAGGGCATTATGTCGTCCTGTCATCTTGACAAATTGCAGTCCGCAGAATGAACGGCAACGAATTTACTTAGAACCATGATAGTTTAGACAATTCTGGACCGAACACTCTTTGCACCAGAAGGGGAACATGTCATACGATGGCCCATCACCTCCAGGAGAGACTTGTTGTATGACAGCATTCCATGCCATGAAAGATGATTAACAAGTCTAAGAATGGTATGTCTGAACAGCACGCAGCACACAACAGCAGTTGCTCACAATGAGACGTGCCTTTGGAGTAACCTGCAAGAACAAAAAAGTCAGACCTCCAACTTCTTGGATTAACTTGTTCCTGTCCAAAAACGACAATACATGGCCCTTGCCCCTTGCAGGGCCTGACATGCCTGCTTCCACACACATAAGACCTGCCCCCCCAAGTGCACATGAATCCCTTGCGACCACTAATAATCCAATTCACAAGAACGATGGCTCACTGACACTGCAAAGCATGTGAAATGCCTCAGAGCGCAAGGACAAAATTCACGTCAGTGAAGATATCAGGGGGATGACTTGGGCGATCGAACTCTCACTGTCAGGGACACTTGTTGCCTGTTTGATCGACATTGTGCCCTTGACAGCAGGTGCTATGCCCTGGTCCAAATCCCCAGGCTCCTTCCCAGCCCCACTGCAGGTATCCAGTGTCGACCACGATTGCTGTGCATCATTTCCACTATGCTTGTGAGGATACTTTATTCGAGTCGTCCCAGCCCTTAAAGAATGGGGCTTGCAGCCTGTTTTTCTGAAGGCATGGCTTGCCCAACAACTACATTGGTTATCGTAACCACCATGGGAGCATCCTGTTTTTCTGAAGGCATGGCTTGCCCAACAACTACTTTGGTTATTGTAACCACCATGGGAGCATCCATGTGTCCTGCACAGTGGCCCTCCCACAACCCCTCTTGCCATCCAACAACGCCTCAAAATCGAGCTTGCATCGCCCAGTTGCGCAAGGATCAAAGGGCTGTGCTCAATACAAGCAAAGACAACCTGCACACCTGAAACCACAAGTAGGAATGGGACCATACGCAGGCCTAGGAGCTGGCTGTAGGGCAAAATCCAGCTTCTCAGGATAGCCAGGGGGGATTTCAATTGGCACTTCCAGCATCGAAGCAGTTTCAAGGTCACCTTTTGTGCGCATTGCTTGCAGGTGGTGAGCGGAGAATGACTAAATGACGGAAAAAATTGGACCTTGGACCTGTCTATGCCCGTCGTCGTTTGTCAAGCGAAGGCAAGCACAATGCAAGGGCCAAGGCAATCGGAACCGCTGAATCATCAACCCTCGCAGCTGGACAAAACGCCCCATCATTCCTTGGGTCGGAAGGGGATGCCCATCTCACGACACATTCATCCTTCGCCCTGACGAAAAAATATACGAAAATATGCACGACAATTGTATACGAAAATACGTGAAAAATGCGGAACAAACCAAAACAAATGACCCCCCGAAGCGGCCCCGAACCCCACCTGTAGTTGTGCGGCACCTCGACATCCGGGCTGGCCGCCGACCGCCAGCCCTCGCCGCCCTCCACCAGCCACTCCTCCGGGCGCGTCTTGTCCCCCCAGCGCCCCTCGCACATCGGCCTCCACACCCTCTCCTCGTCCGTCGCCGCGGCGCGGAAGGCGCTGCACACGCACGCGCAGCGGCAGATGTCGCGCCCGTGCAGGTTGCGAAGCACAGCCGCGATCACATCCACCGGGAGGGCCAGGAACCCGGCGCAGGGCTCGGCGCATCCCCCGCCACCGGACTCCGTCATCGGCGCCAATCCTGGAGCACACACTGCCTCACACCGCCGCTCGGTGCTGCGCGATATTCATCAATCCCTGCCGCGCCCAGAATTGGCGCATCACCTCGCGCAGTATGGACACAGGGCTTAAAATTTCCGGCCCAGGAGGAGGGGGTGGCCGCCGTGGATATGTTCGTTCCCTTTGCTATCAAATCAGCAGCCTTTGCCCGTCGTGGGCGGGTGCCCAACGGGCCCGCCTTTGGGCCCTATTGCCAATAATCCGAGCGCACCATCGCAGTAAAGGGGTTCATGCGATTGTGGGGCAAGCTAGAGGTGTTGCCGAGTGGTGATAGTGCTTCAACCGCCCACCTGCGGAGGTCGCCATCGACGCTGGCCCGGACGTCCCCGTTTGGCGTGGGGAACGGCGGGAGCCGCGCAGTTTGAGGGCCCAGCATCCCTTGGGGTTTGATTCCAGATACGGGGGATAAAGTACGGCTCAGCCGCAAGCCGGCGGATACGTGGCTGTGCCGCGGCTTCCAAAGTTGACCTTGTGGTTCAACAGTGTGAGCGTTGCTGAAAAACTGCTAAAGTGGCTCCCCAACAGTATGGGGTGAACGTTGTAAGCCCTGGGATTGGGGGTTGGGGTATGCAAACTACAAAAGAGCTTATGATTTTCGGCACAATGCACCGCTAACTGGATGCTTCCCGGACCTGCGTGGAGGTGCACCTGTATAATGTTAATGAGATGTTGCCTTTGTATGTTTTATTGCATAGTACGAAATGTGCAACGACTAGTTTGTTGAGCATTGTATGATGTACCATGTGAAGTTTAATAAACTATTCATTGCACATTTCGTACAATTTAATCTTTATGCTTGGCAAGCATATGCTTGGACCACACTTAATTCCCCACAAATGTCCCTTGAACCACGCCGCACTGGATGTGTTAATGGGCTAGATTGAATCGATTGAGCCTAATGTTATGTGTGTCACCTTGTGGGTAAGGCCACAGTGGCGATTCTCCCTTCCCAAATAGTCGACCATATGCAACAGGGATGGTGTGCACACCGTTGTCTGTGGACGTGCAAGGGGCGCCGTGTGGCAAGTACCAGCCTTGCTTGTGTTCTGTGGAGAGGTGCAATTCCTTCTTACAAGCATTCGGACACGGCAAAATGTGAGCAAGAACCAACCATTACGTTATTACATGGAAAGGCGAACGAGCTGCTACATGTCAACCTTCGGCATACCTAGAACAACGGGGATGACTTTGTGATGCATTCGGAAGATAGCCTAGTTGCGCTGTGCCCACATTAACGCTGCCATGATTCGCTGTGGTAATATGGTTAGCAACCCGTTGGTTTTCTTGTTCTACCGAGCGGAGCTCGGCCCGTCGCCAAAGTCGTGGAGGCCGTATGCGGAGCGAAGCATAGCGAGGCCTTTAGCCGGAAAACGGGTTTGGTCAAAATGGTGATGTTTAATGAAATGATGACTTTCATTATTTTGGCCGCCACATATAAGAGCGCCAGGCGGCGGCGCCGATTGTAGCGATTGATTGTTCTGGAGCCTCCCTGCCTCCTCAAGCGCAGCCGCGGCGCGCCTCGGACGGGACCGCACAGAGCGGCCATCACCCACGGGCCAGAAAGAGCCCGGGACATGCCGTCCGGCCGAGGACAACCACGCTTCCACCGGAGAGGCCCTAGAGCACGGGCCAGGGTACCTGGACGCGGCCAAGGGGGGACCGCGCCGACATTCGCCTATAGTGCCTTCACTGAAATGTTCACAGCATCCAAAGCATTAATGTTTGCAAGGCAGTGTCTGGCGCATTGCCACCATGTTGCAGGGACGAGGTGACAATACATTCCATTGATGCAATGGCCATTTCCCACTAGGAAATTCTGAGCAAAACTGTGCTTGGACCGCTTACCATCTTTCTGGAATTGAAGGTGATGAAGGGATCATGAAGGGGATAAAGGAATTATGAAGGCCATGAAGGGTACTAGGGTGTGCTACCCTAAAAGTGTGGACTGAGTGCTAAGAAGTAAAGATTAAAACTAATCTAATATTTAATTGCAAAGAACGGCGGTCCATTTAGGCGGTCGTCCTCAGAGATAGCGCAATAAAGTCACCCTTAAACGGGCAGTTGAATCATCATGACAGCCTTAGCACCACATCAGTTGAGGGTGCACTCAACGAACAAGCTTTGCTCCTCGCACGAACTGGCTCTTCATGAAGAACTGCTTGGCATGCCGACACGACCAACAAAACAGAGGCGACGGCAAGGGCAAGCTTGAAGCAGGTAGCAAACATCCAACTGCCAGCCAGCCATACAAATACACTTGTAGAACCTCTCACAATTGCCGCTCTGAGCGCCCCAACCGGTCGCAATTGCTACTCAACGGTCGACGACGTCAAAACGGAGGTCAGATCCATGGGTCAGGGCTGCCTTGTCCACAGCATGTTGGTGTATATAACGGGAAGCACTTCTCTCCGCCTTGACAAGGCTGTGCAGCAATGAAGGGTGGTCACTTCTGGCCAGCAGCATGACTGTGATGGCACTGTTGGTCTTGAGCGGCAAGGAAAGCGGTTCAAAAAAGGTACAGACTAGTTGTGTTGTGAATTCTGGTGGATCCAATTGTACTGGTGATTTCACTTCATTATGTTGTACTGCGATATTGGGGTGAGACTTGGGTTTACTAGATACACTAGGGGAATAGTGTGTTTATGATTTGATTAGCTGCCATTTTGCTAAAAGAACACCTGACTATAATTGTGGTTCACGCTTCCAATTGTAAGATTCTTTCCGAGTTCCCCACTCACTCTCCGCGCGCCCCTCGTGGGCAGGTCCTGGGGCGCACCCAATAGGGTGCGCAACAGTTGGTTTCGGAGCGGGCTAACGTTGGGGCTTCCGCGACGCCCCCCCCCTCCCTTTCCTCTCGCCTGATTGGCGGTGGCGGCGGGCACGCATTGCCCGCCATCGCCATCGCCATCGCGCGCCCCCCCCTCCCCCTCCATTCCCCCCCAATCGCCGAGCACCGAGAAGGATTTCAGGCAGGACGCTCGGGCAAGGAGCGGCAAGGCGGCCGCGACGTTCTGCTGCGGGCGTGCGGCTTGGCAAAGGCGGCGCGCGTCCGAGTGGCCACGAGCGCGCGGGTCAGGCGCTGGTGGAAGAGGTCCGCAGCACAGAGCCGTGGGGACCCATCGGGACACATGACCGGCAGGCCACGCACGGTGTGACGTGGCGGAAGCCGCGGATGCTCCGCCCGGGGCGTGTACTGCCGTTGATGCGGGAGCTTGAAAGCTCCCTCGGGCACACAGGTTGGATGAACGGGGAGGCAACCGGACCCCCGGGGCATGACATTAAAAAGCTTTGATTGTAGTACAATGATGTACTACATCATATAAATTGTCCGTTTGATTGTCCTTTGCACCCGAGTGTTCCACAACTCAACCCTTAGGTTGCTATTAATTAAATGTTCCTATTTACTACATCTCCTAAGCAACCGTATCAATTCTCCCCCCCCCACCAAGTGTGGTCGTCCTCGGCCACTAGACTAGCAACACAGAAAACCAGCAAGAAAGAAGGTACGGCGTACCAACAAAGCCCCACTATAAGTCAGACTAACCATGTCCCATACCATGATCCAACTCAGAAGGAAATCTGCTTTCCAAGGTCCACGCGGTCCATCACTTCTTTCGTCGACTCTGTCTGGTCTTTGTGATTGCTTTATGTCGTTGTAGCCTAAGGAGGTATTCTGCAACGAGGTCCTTGCAGTGACTGAGGTTGGCCTCTGCCTCCCAAGTAGCCTCATGTAGCTCATAGCCTTTCCAGGCCACTAAATACTGTCTCCTGGAAGTATTGCCCCTGTGACGAATAATGGCTTTCACCTCAAACTCCTGCTCGCCCTCTACTTCTAGTGATACTGGGGTGAACTGACGTTGCGTCTGAACTCCTCACTGCGCTCAAATTTCTTTAGCTTCTCCACATGAAAGGTCGGGTGGATGCACCAGCTGGAAGGTAGCTCGAGGGTGTATGCAACTGGGGAAACAATCTTCACCACCTTAAAAGGTCCAAGGTAACGCCGCCTGATCTTTGTCAGGATGTGCTTGAAGGCTGTGGAGGGCAAGAATGCTGTCCGCACCACAACTTCATCTCTTGTCTGAAACTGAACATCACAACGACATTTGTTGGTAGTTGTAATCATCCTCTCCTGTGCTCTCTCATATTGTCTTACAGCACTGGATAATACCTTTTGCATTCTACTGACCATCACATCCACTGACTCCACTCTCGTGTCAATGGACTTCTCGGCCATGAGTCCCACTAGAGCCTGAACACTGCCCATACATCAAATAAAATGGGCTGTAGCTGGTTGATACGTTGATAGCATTTCTCACCGCAAATTCTGTCAGAGGAAGGTAGATGCTCCACTTCTCTGGACGCTCTTCAACGTACGGCCTCAAAAAATTCTCCAGTGTGCGTATGGAGACCTCGGACTGACCATCTGTCTCCGGATGGTATGCGGTGGACATGCGCAAGTTGGTGCCAAGAAGTCGAAATAGCTCTTGCCAGAAACGACTGAGAAACCTAGGGTCTCTGCCACTGATAATCGCATGAGGTATACCTGAAATCCTGAAGATATTATCAAAGAACAACCTTGCGTATCCCACGGTATTCAGCTCTTTCTGGCAAGGAACAGAAATGACAAACTTGGTGAGTCGATCGACGAACACTGCAACAGTTGAAAATCCATGTGATTCAGGCAAATCAGTTACCAAGTCAGTGGTAATCTGCTCCCACTTAGCTGTAGGAATTGGGATTGCCTGCCGAAGTCCTTTTGGTGCCTGGTTCTCTGACTTGAACATTTGACACTTTGGACAGGTCTTGATGTATTCCTTCACTGACTGACGAATGCCTTTCCACCAGTAAACACGCTGCAACATCTCCAGAGTCCTCTCAACACCCAAGTGTCCGGCTGTAGGTACACCATGGTGCTCTTCAAGAATATGTTGTTGTTGACTGGTG
>CAJHUC010001575.1:0-29044 GCA_905146915.1 Ostreobium quekettii
TTCAAGTTTGGGCTATTGCTTGGCTGTTGAACGATCTTGATCTTAAGCACTTCGGAGTACTTAGTGGCCTCAAGGTCAGGTTGTATTGAGGCTTGCCGCTTTGGGGGGGAGGGGGGTCTCATTGGATCACCATTGAGGTCTTGGCATGCCAAAACTGCTGGCTTATTATTGGTAAAACCTTGTTGACCATATGCGAGCAAACACCTCCCAAGTAAGACTGATATGCTTCATTTCCAGAGATCCACGGGGCCCATTTTTTAATGAGCATTGGACAGGGGACCATCTTCACAAAGGGCCAGATGCCCACAAGCCCATTGAACCAAATCCCATCTGAATGCTTTTGTGGGTGAGCCAGAGCTGCGATGAACAGCACCTTTGGAATAAATCCTTGTTTTGGATTCGAGAACGTGGGATCCGGTCTTCTATTAGCAGCAACCATACCATTGAGCCATCCTTCATTGTGTAAAACCACTTTTGTCAATGTGAACCACAAGCCACATATCGTAAAAATGGGCGTTTTGATGGTCCCCTGATACGTGGTTGACCACCTAGTGCACTCGAGCAACTCTTTGCTTATGGTTCAAAAGTGGCTTGATCCATCTTGAGCATTCTTGGAGCCCATTTCCCTAAAAACTTGATGCAAACTTGATTTCGATATCTAGGCATCCGTTGCCATTCCGCAAATTGTGCGCCGGCTATCCAACGCCATCTTTTTAGTTCTCGTTGCAACTTGCTCCCGCAATATCTTGGGACAGCCGCAACTCCTTTGCTGTCCGTAGGACAAATTCATTCCCGCAGGATTGTCGATTGCATTTTGGAACTTCTTACCGATGATCTTAATTGTTTGGCATGAAGTTTCGAATGTACATATGAGATCGTTGATCACGCCTTTCAGAATGTGCTAGCGACCTGCCCTTTGCGTTTGCATCTCCACTCCAACATGCAATCTGAAGCATGTCTCCAACTCTTGTCGCTTCGCACGGTGGGGCTCACCACAAGGTGGCATGGTCCCAAGGCCCCAAAACGGCGGTTTCGGCACCACCTTGAAAAACTATGGTATTTTCGGAAAAGTGGTGTCTATTCAATATGGTATTGTAGAATGACTACTTAACCGATTAACTCAAAAACTTTACACAACAAACTAGGAATAAATTACAAAATTGTGACACATTTTGTAAAAATTGAGATGTTTCAATGAGTTTTCTAGGGCCATGGATCATAACTGCAATTTAATTTGGGATGGAGGAAGTATTTGGGTCCAAACAACTAACACCCACGTTGCATATTGTGACTATTGATCCCGTCGCACGTGCCTTGGTTTTGTCACAGCCGGTGCAGTTCTGGTGTTGTTCGAGTGGTTAGGGAAGTTCATATCAGTTTATTTCATTTCAGTCTTAGCTTAACGCAAGGATGCATGAGCAGACTTGGGGACTGAAAACTGTAAACCCATGAGCAACATGTCTTAGTTCTTTGAGATAAAAGGCCTTTGAGGCCTTGCTAAATGTTGGTGGCCAGCCGCTTGATATGAGGCGTTATGGTGGGCCAAGCACCATTGAGTCAAACTAAATAAGCTGTGGGGGGGCTATTTTCAGGCATACCCAAGTCGTGGATGGGCAGTTGTTCAGAAAAAAACGCTCGCAGCACTGGGCAACATGCCTCTCACATGGTGGGACTCACCATCATTGGTGTGAAATCTTGGGCGTTCACCACAAAGCGGCTGGTGTTCCAGCACCTCGGTGCACGAGAAGCTGTTGCCTCTAGAGCCACGATGCGCTCTTTCATATCGTTTGCTAGACGCGACATTCTCGCGACCATTAAACGGTCTGATCATGTTAAGAATATCCTGCAATATGAGTGTATCTTAACATTCGACCATTGCTAGATGTCTTACAAAAGCGGCATCCATTCAAGCTCAACACCCAAATTCAATCTAATGATTCGGTAGTTCCCATTCTTCTTCATCGTTTGACCACATGCAATTGGGCATTATTTTTTTGATGAGCAGCGTCTGCCAATGCCAAGTACTCGCATGAATATGTTGGGTAGCTCACATAATTTGTTCCCAAATAAACTCATGGGTATCATCAAATAAGCCCTAGTTCAGCACAAGATTGGCACTATGTGGAATTAAAGTTACACGCCATTGTGCGGGCTGTGATACTTGCATTTTTTTCATGGGAATAGACCAGTCAGTCCCACAACGCGAAGTCGAGCCAAGTTACTACAGAGCCACCAAGAGAACGGCGGTCAGGATGGCGACAACGTGTTCTGCAATTCAATCGCCGCAATTTGCCTTTCGCCATGTTGGCTAGCGCCATCGTTGGGGCGATCAGCTACTTGTGGGCAAACCGACCAATATTTTATGAGGTGGGTTTTTGTTTTGGAAATGGATGTTCCCAGGCAAAGGCTAGCAACAACACCTATAATTGCCATTGTGGGCATTGCACATCCGAAAAATTGCTAGTGACAGTGCGAACCAGGGCAGTCAAAGGGCATGGTTCACATTCTTGACAAAAACAAACTTCAAGGGTGAATTGATTTGGAATTTCCACTGGCACCACCATGCAAAGGACGGTTATTTTTTCATAACTTGAAGGTGACCGCAGGTGGCGGAGGGGGACACGTTGTGTTCTATTGGAGCATTATATCATCGCCATCTGGCCGACGTCTACAGCCAAAACAAGGAGATCATCAACGATCCAAACCTCATATATCCAGGGGATAGGTGCGGGCAGCGACAACTGGATGGAAATTTACTAAGGAGCTGCCGCAATTTCTCTCACGCAACTCTGCCATGTAAAGGACCACGCAATTCAACCCCTGCATAAGCGCGCCAACTGGCACATGTCTTTAAAAAAACATGGACTTTACAAATGCAAAACTAACTTTCCCACAGGCTGTGCATGTGCAGGTTTGATAAGCCTTGTGATCGGCAACAGTTTTAGCACCTTCAGAAGCGCTCTAGTTTTGCTGCAATATACCTATAACGTTTCAATCCTTTGACATTATCTTACAACAAGCAGCCTCTGGTATCTAAATATCATGACATTTCGTGCTGCTGTTACGCACCCTAACCCCGTGGCAATGTAAATGAAGGGCATGCTCTGATGTCTGTCTCTTGTGGAGTGCAGGTTACAGATCCGCTAGCGGCACCACTTGCTCATTTTCACTCTTCGAGGATCTTCTCCTTGACTTTTTTGGAGCACGAAGCGCTGCACATTGCTTACGTGGATGCACCTCTGTATTTCGAACCTTGCAACGCGGCTAGAACACATACCACAACAGGTTCCAGCCAGAAAACAGCCCTTTCCACTGCACCCTATCACAGGGTTCTCTTTGGAACACGCACCTGGAGGTCCAGTGTAGTTACTCTTTTCGGTTATGTGCACCACACTGGGCTGCATAACATTGGGATTAGTACATTGGGATTCATGTTCGCCACTACGATGCAGCTGGCATCATGCACAGCTGGATACACCATATCTTTGTGTTCATATCCCCATCCAGCATTGATACTCTTAGTTTCATACCCAGTGTGGCAGTGGTGAAACTTACGCTGTATTTCCTCACAGCAAATAGTTGCTGTGGATCCTGTGATCCACGATCCTGTGGATTGAAACTCACATACGAAGTAGTCTGGTTTGCAGAATCCCCTCGTTTCAATGCTGAGCTTGGCGACACAGATGATCGAAAGGCATCCGCATGCCATTGACAAATGAGGCTAGGCCAGCTCTTGCTTTTGTCCTTGTAAAATACATTGCAGGGTCCCGGATCGAGCCAAAATGATGTTATCGGGTAGGAGCGCCATTGGTGTGAGATAGAAAATGAGATTGACCATAACGATCTGCCAAATCCTCCAGACTGCGACACGCCTCCCGCACCGCATCCCTGCTGCAACCGTTAATTTCGTACCTGCGAACGGCGTGCAAAAGCGTCATGATGAATACGGCTTGTGCCGTGCCGGCAAACTGCATTCACGTTGGTGGCAAGGACTGGTACATACTTGCGATGCGTTTGCAAGCAAATCGTTGAACATTATATGCAGCACTTAGCAAAGTATCCTGCTTCTTGGGAACTGGCAGGCTTGTGCCGTGCCGGCAAACTGCATTCACGTTGGTGGTTCAAGTTCGCTACCTTATGAGAGTTGCAACTTTAATCATGTCGTTTCCCAATTTTGCAATGCCCCCTTATCCCGGCGCATATGGATGCGCATGCTAATGCTTGGAAGGAGGCACAGTGTCTGGAACGTGCGGCATCAGTGCAGTACCGCAAAATAATAAAGTCGATCTCCACTTCGGGAACTTACCAATGCATGTAGGCACCAGTGTCGCAAAGGCGTGTCACGGCTTTCGAAAGGCTCATTGAGAAGTCTGCGACATTGAATCTGTTGGACACGATGGCAACACTGCAGGGCGATTCACGTGGCTTCTGCCGCTCTGCATCATAAATGTATTGGGCCCCTCAGGCAGGAACACGAAAATGTTGAACGAGTCAGCAGGATCCAGGCGCAATCGTTCCTTCCCGTGTTGCAGACATGGAAACGGCATCTGGACCCCCAATGAATGTGCTGCCACACCTTTTGTGGGATTTATCCCTCGCACCGCATGCTCGCCAAAGGATGGAGCCAACGTGGATCCCCGAGTCTGGCAAGACAAGAAACTGAATAAAGCCATGGATAAAACGAGACAAGCTCACTTCAACGCCATGTTTGAGAGGCAATGCCTTGGCCTACCAAAATCTATTTGACCGAGTGCTTCCAACGAAGATATGCTGTTGGGTTTAGTTTCGTACGATATTTGGATAGTGTTCGTCGACATCCACACACAAGACAGTGCGGATGCATGTGCACCCACCATGACTGATGGGTATCAACCTTGAGCTGGTGGTAATGATGGCCTCCGAATTGAATGCTTTGGCAGTGGACAATATGTTCAAGGCCACGAATCTCAAGGCAGCAGACTGCACTACAACGTTACCAACAACGATACCTGCACGCTCTCCGTGGCCCCAAACAATGATGCTGCCCCTTGGCAATGCCTTTGACATTCATCCCTCAGGAGCAAGCCCAACTGCCTTGATTTGTCCCTCCCTAATGCTCCGACAGACACAGCCTCAGCCGCTTGTGGCGGCCTGCGCAGCCCACTGTGAGACAGGCATTTGGCACATTGTTGGAATGCTTTTGCTCCCTAGCACCATGAAAGACACAACCTGCTCAGAACTCTCATTCGAGAGTACAGGCTGCTTGAGTTGAAGCAGGAGGTAGAGAATGCTGCGTCGCGAAACTCCCCAAACCTGTTGAATGGAAGGAGGCCTCTGGGCACTGGCCCGACCGATCACCATCGAGGCCGAGCTGACGATTGGCTGCTGTGTGCCCTGGTGGCTGCCTTTTCCAAGACCATGGAAAGCTTCCCTGATGAGCTTCCGCCAGCCTCTTGGGGAATCTGTTGCAAGGCGTTGCGAGGAGGACGCCATGCTAACTTCAGTGAACTTCATCCCAGGGTCAGGGCAGACATGCATGACCTGCATTCCCGCACTGGGATTCAGTCGTGTCTGCAGCAGTTTCACAGGATCTGTGCAAAATGCAAGCCATGTTGCTGCCAGGGAGTCTACAACTTGTGTTGACTACACTTTTTCTGGCACATTTGCTGAATGTGCAATCTTATTTATGACGGATGCTTTCAGATGACGACTCACGCAAGGTAGCACTTTGACAACTGACACTTGAGCAGAATTTCATAACCTGCTTTTCTGTTCGACAATGGACCATAGTGCATTCCAGTGTATGTTGCGCTTGTTTGTGCAATTCCTTCACTTGCACATGCCAAATTTCTTATCAGTAGGAGTATACAATAATCTGGTGAAGACGACTCTTCACATACCATTTGGACTAAACAGCAATCGAGACTCTTCCCATCCACGCCACTACCTGTTTGGCAAAGCAAGAAGTGAAGCAAGCCCTTTCAGTCAGCAGTAAACGTCGTTCTGCCTCTGTTTGCAGTGCAAAACTTGTTGCAATGGGACAATGCAATTCTGAAAGCAAGCACAAAACTGGCTTGGGAAGGAGCAGCTTCAGCCTGTCAACATGCACACACTTCTCACCACATCGGACATTACTGTTTTTCCCCGAAGCCCTTCCACTTCATCCAAAGGCCAGAGCACTGATGCCACATGTTTGGAGATTTCCCAATTAACACTGTCATCATGTAGTCCTCTGGCTCCGCAATTCTGTTTGCTGGCAAGGGAGGCTAGAACTCGATCTGTCTGGAAGAGCATGACGACATCGGCGTAGGTCTGGAGCCAGGACATTGTCATGGCAGTGTTCACCTTTTGCATTGGCTCAAACCCTATGAAAACAGCACATGGCAGTGAGACACTATCACAAGGCGCAAGTCACGCCTCACTGGTATCCCACGCGATTGTCCCAGATGGATATTTCAATGAGATAAATCACTGCCAGCAACGTCCATGACGCATTTTCCATTGGCACAGCCCATCACAAATTTTGTTGCCATTGAAGACTTTTGCCTAGCCCAGCCAACGTGAAGCAAGCGCCACAAAGCACATCAAAACAAATTCGCAAATGCACTTGCCCCAGTCGTCGCGACTGGCATGTAGCTGAGCCCATCGCCAAATAGCCACTGCATGCTGTTCAATCTCCGTTGTCAAATGTTCCTTGCAGGCGCAAAGGAATGCTTATTTAACTGTGGTGTTCTTGGGAGTGAGACCCTGGCATAACTGTGCACGACATCAGGAGTGAACAGCACAAACAAGAAATTAATAGGTATCTGAGTGAAAATCTTCCTTCACAGGCACAAGTGCAAGGGCGCCTTTTGGTGGGATAGCTGCAATGCGCATTACGGTAGCACAGAAGACGATGGCATAGACACAGTGGCACAGTACGTAGAACGGAATTTCATCCAGCAAGGGTTGCTTGGCATAAAAGAATTTGCTGTAGCCCATCGCACCAGCAAGCAAAGGTGCAATAGAAATCGTCCCTATGTAGTTGCGTGGGAAATCGCAGCGAATTGCTTCAAGAACGCCAGACCCAACTCCGCCCCCTGCGCCGCCCCCCATGCTGTGCCAAATCAGGAACTCAGGAATTCCATCGCACGCCTCAGTTTCTTTTCGCAATGCTGGCCAAAGAAATCACACAACCATCAGCAGCAAAAATCCACTTCTGGCCATCCCACTTCATGCAACCTCCTTGCACACTGGTGTTGGAACCATTGTACAGCACAATACCACCGATGTGTTCTTGAGCTCAAGCGACCTCTTTTTATAATTTGTGGATTTAATGTTTATGTGCAGTTGCGCCCAAGCTATTGCTGTTAGAGTTGCCAAACGGCAGGCAATCTTGCAAAATTGTTTTAAGGAATCAATTAGAAGTCTACAGTAGCCAATACAGAGTTTGAATGCAGTAATTACTGCTGTCCTGGCACCCACTTCTTTTGGGCAATATTTGAATATCAACAGAATCTTCTTTTGATTGCATTGTCAAATGAGAAAGCAATGCCCTTTCACCAGATTGACAATGTCGGGCACCAATCCCAATCGCATACTTTGCTCATACCCAGATTGTTAGTTTGTACACATATGTAAATATCTCTTGTAGAGATGATGCAACCCATGGCTCCCAGAGTCTTCATCTTCAATGCATTGTCACCTTCAACAAAGATTTCAAGAAGCTCCCCATCACAGGCAGATGTAGGGTCTCTCATATCAGCTGTCCATTTTGCTGCCTTCTGAATTCTGCATGACATCAGCTGTTGTTGACAAACAGCAAAATTCCCAGTTCACTGCGTGTGCTCACAGGCACGTGGCACAATCACACACTGCATTTAGACACAGTGCTCATTTGCTCTCTGTCATGTCTCGATTTCATGGTACAGCCAGTATGGGCATGGGAGGATACTGCCTGTGTATATGGCTGTAATGGCACAATTTTGCTGCTGGAGGGTTAGGCTCATTCCTCAGAAGCATTTTTGGTTGTTCTCATGGTTCCCATTATGGGTGTTGTGACTGCACCTCCTGGATTGTGGTTTCACCTCCCAAAGCATGTTCCCATTTGCATGGCGGTAGCCCTGTGCCCTGCCACAGCCATGCAGCATATCAGGCTGCACTCGGAGAGTGTCTGGGTGCCTGGGTGACATCCAAGTAGTCCAAAAGGACAACGAGTGTCATGACAGTGGAGGTATGATGTGCAGCTTGCCTACAATTCTCACCATGGGTGACATCCATGTAGTCCACAAGGAGAACGAGTGGCACGACAGTGGAGATATGATGTGCAGCTTGCCTACATTCTCACCAGTTCTTGCCAGAACATCCTTTACCCACGACTGAATGCCCAGTGGGTGCAAAATTTCTGCAGATCGCAGGCCTGTGTAGAACCTGTGCAAAAGAATGCCATGCTCATCGAGAAGGCTCATCGAAAAGGCTCATCGAGAAGCCGACGTGATGAAGCCTTGACAGCACAATTGCTGGTCTGGCGATGGCACCTGACAAACTAATAGTGCACATTCAAGTATACACAACTCTCTGCACCATCATCTACAGCGATTCAACCCATTCAGCCCATTCAACCCAATGCCACTTTACTTTCAGGATTTGCAGAGGAATCCTCATCATTTGAGGCATTCCATTGAGGTATGCAGTGATGGAGAGAACTGCAACTTGGACAACAACTGAGCTGTTGAATTTACAAATCTGTACTCAACTGTTCGATTGCTGCCGCTGCTGCACTCAATAGTTAGGGGGGAACAAATCACTAAACATTGATCTAGGTGACACAAATGGAGATCAATGCACATAATGCTGCTCACGTCCAATGGGCATCAACAAAAATCTCAAGACAGCTAGATCCACAGATGTTGAATCCTTGTTGGCCTGCCTGCTTTTGATTCACCATTCTTGATGCATCAGGAGCCACTGGCAAATGAACAGTACAGCTTCATCATTTATTTTCTAGCCTTGTTTCATGTGCCTGTTACCCTGCAGGAAATGTGTCAACACTTGGCATCGGATGTACATGTACAGGCTGTGGAGTGTGTACGTATTCACCTGTCTTGGATCAGAGTCCACCACAATGCATCTGGCTGTCTGCTGTCCCTGCCTGCCTTCACGCAGGAAGCCCCTTGCCCAATCCCAATCCCTCCCCAAACTACCAGCAATGCTGTGGAGGCCTTGGAGCTGTGTGGGCCGATCGAGCACATCCAGAGAAGCGTCCATTATCTTCCAGAATGCACTGCCAACCTGTATGCCGCACTGCCCTACCTGCTGGTGGGGCAACCATTGAATCACCCCTGATCGAATTGCCAGCAGGCACTCACAGCGCTGGAAAAAGTTCTCCAATTTGCCGCAAGGTCAGTTTTGCGGAGGTTAAGGGTCACCACTGGCTGTGGCATTGATCATTACACTCAGCCTCGCACACGAAGGTCTTTGATCAGTGCACCCATCCCCTGACACGACGTCACTGTGGACTCACCTCCACAGAAATCAACGTCATGGGAGCCTTGGATCTCTGGTGGGCACTGCCCCGGTGAAGGTAAGTGTGGCTGTGGCGAAGGCGTCGCTCCTGCTGCGCGGCCCTTATGCAGCGTTACATTACGGTCGCAAAAGGTCTTCCTCGCACGAACCAGCCTCGTGCTGAATGGCGCGCCCAACAATGTGCAGGATGATCCCTCACAGGTTAGGAGTCGCACCTGGCGCTGTTTCCGTCCAAATTTGTCAGACACCTTGAGAGGACAAAACGACAAATCCTTGATGACACACAGGGAACACATGGAAACCATGAAAGTTCAGAAGTGCAGGGGAAGCAAGCCACTAACAAGCGTGAAGATTTGGCTGTATGGACCTACATTTGCCGGCTGTGGTGCTTGGGAAACTACTGGACACAAAACATCTTTCCTTATTTCGAAGAAAGTAAACCTCCGTCACTTATTATGTTCACACAGGGCTGCTTCAGAACACCCAAAAGGCACACACATTGCAACACCGCAAGTTTGGTCCTCATAACGGCCCTTGGCCATGATTCCATGTAATTGTTATTACGTGTATCCCCAGTGGCCCTATGGCACCACCATTTGATAAGGCCTACTCTGGTGGCCTTTGATGATGGCGCTGATGAGAACCAGCTGCCAACATTGGTACATCCCATATTATTCATTCAATCATCGACAGTTTCCAAGAAACAATCTTTCACAAAATATGTCAGTGGCCACCCTGTCAAAGAGAAGTGCCTTGTGCACCCCACGGATCTTCATCGGGGCTCATGGAACTGGTCAGTTCCACATGATCAAACATATTGTCACACCCAACTGGTAGCGTATCAGACAGAGAATCAACCGTGGCCCTGAATCGTCGATCTCGCGATCACAGAGGCCTGAGATTCATTGA
This sequence comes from Ostreobium quekettii, assembly GCA_905146915.1. Lineage (NCBI taxonomy): Eukaryota > Viridiplantae > Chlorophyta > Ulvophyceae > Bryopsidales > Ostreobiaceae > Ostreobium > Ostreobium quekettii. The sequence goes on from CAJHUC010001575.1 coordinate 10,393, forward strand.
TCAATCCAACGGCTCTCAATGCGTTATGCAGTTTTCGATCCAAAGGGTCATATTCCATACATCCACTCCATTTTCAAACCCAAGGCTTCCTTCAGCAAGCCACTATTTCTCGCGGCGGACCGTTCGCGCTCGGTCCACACTCGGCTGCCCCAGGGACGAGAAGCAAGGCCGTAGCCAGATGCTTTACATGATGAATGTACCAGTTAAGTATCTAATTTCCCTTCCCGTTTCTCCATGTGCATGTCACCATAACACGATCACCATGTTCACTTTATCGCATCTCCATACGTCATGCAATCACTCGTTGATTGTTCCTTCGCTCTGACAGAAATCATGCAAAAGAAAACACCGCTGCACTGGCATGGATTCCAGCAAGCTGCAGGTTCACTTCTTTTTGATTTTCATTGAGAGAATGGAGGAAAATCGGTGATATTCATCTCCTAATTTCACCAAACCATCATATTAAATTGCGCAGCTCATCTCCCAGGTATTGTTATTGGGTATCCTGGAGAAGATCTGCATCGCAATGTATTCTGGCTGGATGTGTTTAGTGCCTTTATAGGCCGCTTCAAGCTCGATCACCAGCATCGCCTATTCAGCAGCTTTCAAATCACAATCATCACGTCATGCTCCCACTCTTGCATCTGCAATACTGCATCCAATTCGTGTCCTGTGTCATCATTGAGTCATTCTCTGGCATGGCTCGTCGCGCGGAATGTCCAGAACGCGATCTCCATGAACACCATCTCCAAGGGACGAGGGAGAATCTCCACCTTACCCATTTAAGAATCTCACAATTTCCTTCCCTAACCAAATGGAGTAAAACCTCATTGTGATTTTTTGAAAGGCCCAGCCATTGAGGCAACATCACAAGCTTTCGCAGAGATTGCAATTATTCGGCGAGGAAACGAAACTAATCTTTTCGAGGCCTGCAACCAGTGTTATGCGCCCCAACACGCCGCAATCGCATTTGTCTACGAGCTGTGTACAAATGCGGGCAACAGGATAAGCCTCAATGGAGCAAAGACAGGTAACGCCTAATGAGAGCAACTCACCTATGTCCCGTGTGGAAGCTATAGAAGCAGAGAGGTCCAAATAGGACATTTCAGAAATTGTCTGGTCAAGATCTCGGATGCCGATCGGCATCAGCAACGGCGGGGTTCAGAACCCATCGGCTCCTCGATCTGCACAAGGGCGTTGCCGCTTTTTGTCACTAGATGTCAGCACGTTGTGAAGGTTCTCTTTCCTGGAGCAGCTCAAAGATACCGGGGCTGGGCGGCCAGCATGCCAGACCGGACGGCCGGATTACCGATAACCGTCGCTCCAGAGCATTTGCAGCGCTGCTGTCGATGTTGTTATCTGTTTTCTTTTTTCGTCGAATACCTTCGAAGTTGCCGGTCATCGACTTTCGAGTACTTTTTTCGAACGCTTCACTGACGAAGACCGAAATTCGCATTTTACCGATGCGAATGGAGGCGCAATAATTGCGATGGTGTTGCGCCAGGTGGTAGCGTTGGGCCCATGAAAGAGATTTGATCCGACGGTCATACGCTCCGGTGATTGGCCGCGTGTGCATTCAGAAACAGCGCAAGTTATATTGTCACAGCAAACAAGAAAGTTTTCGAAGCCAACAAATATAGAAATGTTTTAAGTTTTGAGCGTTGGACATGGGGCGTTTTTCAACGCGAACTGCAATATCAGCCAGAGGAGAATTGCCTTGACGTTCATGCTGTTTCAAAGCATTCCATTCACCGTCAGACAAAAAGGCGATGGTTGTCCGTAAGCGATTGAAAATTTCCATACTTCTGCCGGTTCAGTAATTTCAAGAGAAGCTCCGGGATTTGGAATCCATTGCCATGCGCCGCAAAGAACGCCGGGTGCCGTCCGTGGAGCCCGTTGCAATGGACCTCGGCGGCGGGGAACCGCGGCTGCCAGATTCCGTTGGTGGATCCACCTTGCCGCGCGCTCAACAGCTTCCTATACGGCTGCCCGCATGCTTTGGCGCTCTGCAGGCGGCACCCACCCCTACACGCTCCCAAGCCGCAACGCGCACAGGCGAGGACGTGAAGAAGGCAAAACCCTGTCGGAGTGAGGTCATCGGTAGGGGAGTGCTCGCAGACGCCCCGTGCGCCCTCAGGAGGTCCGCTCTTGGGTGTTAATCCTAAAAACAGCAATCGGAGCCTGCAAACTGCACCCTGCACGGGAGCGCGGTGCAAGAGCCGCGGCAGTTTCCTGGCTGCCGCCGAGCGATAGCCATGGGTTTTGGGACGTCTGATATCCATCAGGAGGACGGGGCGCACCTGCGACCCACCCACCTACCCACCGAACCCCGCCCCCCCCACCCCCTATCGACGGGCAATTATGTGCGCGCAGCAGCACTGTTCAGAAGCGCCAATCGTTGAGCCGCAATTTGGGCGACCTCGGCGTATCCGTGCTCGCGGATCGCGGATGTTCCGCATTCAGCAATTGTCACGCGGATTACCCTTGCCGGGGCGCTTCCTTCTGCAGGCAGTTTCGAGCCCGTCAGCGTCGCCCAGGGGAGTTGCGAATCTCATGGCGCCGAGGAAGCGCGCCCGCAGGGGCGATGCCCTCCGCCGTCCCGCCACGCCCCCCGCTGCTCCTGATGGCGTTGTCAATGGGAATGACGCATCTGTGGCGATATCCTCACTCGAAGCGAATGCGGGGGAAGGCCAAATGCCGGAGACTCTTTGTCAGGAAGCGCCACCCAGAGCATCCTCGCCACAACGTGAGACGGGCTCGTGACCTGGAGGAACCCCCTTCGATTCCTTTGCATGACTTATTGGGAATACTTTCATCCAGGTGTTGTGGCGATAGTTCGCTCTCTGCCGAGCAATGGTCCCATCTTGTGGCAGGAATTCATCGGCGAAGCCGAACGACAAAAGGCAAGGGAGGCGGCAGGCTGTGGCTATGCAACATGGCCTGACGTGCAAGCCATTCAACTACAACTCAGATCAACGCGTTTCCATCATTTTCTGGCTCATTATTCTGGGATTTACATTAACACACTATTCAAATATATGGTTGGATCGAGCACAGGGCGGGTTGCACCATGCTGCGATGTTATCTTACAGGAAATGTCATGTTCTTCATCACTCAGGTAATTTTCATTAAGGGCCTGTTTGTGTGTTTCCAAACCTCGCCTGTCCAGCTGTGCGCATGGCTCGAGAAACCTGGTCTGGATACTTTTCTGCACACGGGGACGCAACCAAAGGAAGGTCGACGTCTGGTGGCAGGACCATACAGGTTGGCTGCGCCTGGATGTTGGGGTTATAAAATCATGAATTGCGTCAATTTATCACCCCTAATGCGCTGTCTCCGTTGGGCACCAAAGAAAGAATGCGCCACTTGCATCCAGTTAATCTGTATGAGGATTGGACCAAGCAGTTAGGACATCAGCACACTAACGAGATCAACTGCTGCAATGGTGCGTGGCACATCCTGAGAGGACAATACAGTGGCAAATTCAGTCAGACTGATTAAATTTGTCTGTATCGCTTAGAGCATAACAACCAGCGCTGAATTGAGAGGTTCGGACAATGCTCCTGAGAGTGAAAGCTGTGCACCGCATTCACCCAACGAGGAGATAACACGCGTGCAGCGTTGTTGGTTTGGAATGGTCAAGATCCAAAAGGTGGGTATCCTAGAACTGAACGTGATCCATTATGGAGAGTGGATAGCTGAAGTGGCAAATGTTTTCCCACTTAATTCCCACAATGTTGAGCTCCACAATGCGCGTTGGAGGCGTTTGGTTCTGGTGGCGGATTGAATGAGGCGAGACTCGATGACCTTCATAAATTAAGCCAGGAGCAGCTGGACGCCAATGAAAACCGTGGTGGACTTTGTGGTCTTGATAAGTGCCTACATGCTGATCCAGGTTGCTGCATCATTCATCCTATCATACATGCAGTGAGAGCAATGAGAGCAATCAACCAGTAGAGGCACTTATGGAGTGACTAGTTTACCGCGATCCCTGATTGCTTGCACTGCCAAATCAACTCACGCAAAGTAATTCATGGGATCCTCATCGTCGTTGTCCCTATCATACTGAATGACCCACGCGCAGGATATTTGTATGAAACCAAAATTTTTGGCATCGTCTCTTGGGCGGAATCCACAGCCATCATATTATCAAGGTAAATCATGTGGCCTAGTAGCAACTGCACTGCAATACTTCTTGAATGAAAAGGACAAGCATACAGTGCTGCTGTAGCGACAACAATTTTGTCTTTTTCCATGTTGTACGTGCTATAACTTTTGAGGTGCTTCCATTGTGCTTCTTTTGCCACCAGATTTATTAATGCAGACATAATACATTGCTGATTCGCAAATGCGCGTCATGTAGCAGTTTCATGATAATTTGTTCTCCCTGGTTCAATAGACTTCGAAGAATATTTACGTTTGTCTTCTACATGGCCCGTGAGCAGACAAACCGGTGAAAGGAAGCCTTTTCTTCGTTTGCAGACAGTTGAATCGATCCTTGTCGTCGCACTGCTGCTTTGGTGTGCGAAGCTAGGCAGAAATGTTGGAGTCCGGAAACTACTTGGGGGTGAGGATGGTACAAGGTGGGAAAGCACCTTCAGTGCAGAATTGGTTTTCAAAAGTGCCATATCACATCATAAACCAGAACCTCCTGCCTCAAAGAACGTGGAAACTCCTCAATTCAACAATGCTTACTTCCACCCTGTGCCATTTTTCATCTCCCTACTATTAAATAATAGTAATTAATTAAATTCACTTAACTAAGTGCATCACACTTTCGATCGTCGACCGCATTAGACGGCCGTGGCGTAATTCGAATTACTCAGTCGTCTGCCTTATTGCGCTCTCTTTCGGTGCAACGTGGCAAGTGTTCATTGTTTGCGCATTGTACGAGTGCAGAGTGGGAGACAGTTTCCATCGAGCAACATGGAAGTACGTGGCATATGAAAACAACAATGGAGTTGATGAATTGTAATTTCGTCTGCGCCCACCCTCCCAAATTCGAATCTGGTGCAATACCTCAGCAATACAATCAACAGAAACACAGGTATAAATATTTTGCTCACACCAAATTGCTTCCGGAGATAATCAACATGACAGTTGAGGCGAAATAGTGTACTTATTCGTGGATTATATTACGGCATTGACATCTAAGGATAGATGAAATCAATTAAATTTTCGTGCTTTGAATGATTGCAATGACAGATCTAACTTATCGCGTCATCAAATGTCGGAAATTCCAATGCCTACCTGAAACATCGTTGATACCCACAGTGTGCGCTTTCGAGTCTGTTCCAACAAGCGCTTGAACACTGTGCACAATATTAATTACAAAAGCTGCGCTGAAGAACTGCATAGAGACAGATATGAGACATATTAAGATGAGCTCGATGGTGCGCCTCGTGAACAACACAGTCCCAAGAATAAGTGTTGAGTTGAATCAGCACTACGGGTACACTACGGACTGTGCCATCCAAAGTGGATCCCAGCACAGATTTTCAAAGCAGATTTGTCTGATATCTGATCCAACGATGCGCTTTCATCAGAATGTCTGCGTATATCCATCATCCACAGAAGCCCTTTAAATGCATGAGCACCTTCTGGATGCTCAATGAAATTTGATGAAACATTTCAAGCGTTGTGTCGTTGGACAACAGTCGACACTTTTATGTGAGTAGAAGTTCACAGCGTGCTTGCAGAAAAGTTTCACATAAGTACACAGACTTTGATCTCAACATAAAGAATTACTGAAAAGAACTGGGTGAGCAGGTGATGGATAGTGCTACGCTTTAACTATTTTCTCTTCCATATTCAGGACATTCTGGCATGCTGTCCTTTCATATGGACAATTGATGCGCAACTTGCAATGGTAAATTTTTTGATGAAAGTCCAAGCAATGTCCAAGCAATGTCCAAGCAAAGTCCAAGCAAAGTCCAAGCATGTCCCTTGTTATCTAACAGACAGCATCTCTCATGATTCAGGTTGGCAATCGCCCACCCCTGGTTTATCTCTCGTCAAAAGGGTGCCTGTGCAGTTTTGAAGAGCTGATAGAAATACACCAGAGTTGAACTCTGACCTGCATGTGTATTTTTCACAGGCTTGAATTTCTTTCAAGTTCTCTGCGTGAACTGGAAGGAAAATTTGAAGAACTTCGAGCAGAAGTACAAACAGAGCTTTTGCAGATAAAGAATTATACAGAAATGCACATATTGAGAATGGGAGAAATGGAAGCGCTGATGACGCCTGCGAGGTGAGGCGATCTGCATAGATAGGCACTTCGATTCAATGTGCGATCGCAACGGAGACCATTTCAGGGTCGTGCATTTCCTCAAGTGCCAATGCACTGGTAGAAAACGGCATGTTTGCGATGCCATCTGCGATGCCATTTTGACGCAAAATGATGCCATCACAGTGACTGCGATGGCAAAAAAGTGGCTATGATGGCATCAATTTGTGTCAAAATGGCATCGCAAGCGTGCTTTTCTCTACTAGTGATGGGTATGCTCATACAGGCTATTTACGGTGCACAACGACATTCTTCTTTCCAAATGGGTTGCTGCTATAATTTCCGCAAACCAAAGTGCCACAAGCGGCACATTTACCCAGCGATTTGTTGTTTGCGATGCAAACAGCATTAACGAAGCTCCCTGTGGGGAGATGATATCGGTATTGCGGATTGTCGTCATAACTTCGCCATTAAATGGAGTGTGACTGTGTGTGTGGCTTAGAGCACATGTAAATCTAAGTTATTTAAGAAATCAGCCAAGCAAGAAGTCGACACTCTGCAAGGCGCTGCACGTGATGTGCATGCAGTAGCTCCGTAAGACGTATCGATGTCAAATTCACATGCAGCTGAGTCGATTGCGGTCGCTCGTTGTGCATGCCGTCCTGCCTCACATGTAGTGTGGAGACGGCTACTGCGCCAATGTCAACGCAACAGATGTATTCCCGTTTTGACTGCACAGCAGTAATTGGTCACTCATTAAAACAAGAGGTATCACTAGAGACAGAAATAATTACAACTAGAGACAGAACTAACAAAACAAAGAGAACAATCAATTTCACCAGACACTCACCTTGGAGCGCTCAATGTTGCACACGTGTGGCGCGGATTCTTGTTGCCTATATAATAAGTTTCCTTTCTATATGTTCATGGGCACAGCACCCCTAGGCCACATATTGTCCCAGGAAAATGCTCTGCAACCATTCTAAATTATTTGGGGTGTCCTGCATCAAGCATCCTTCAACGAGCAGGCTGCATGCATTTCTCTTTGAGAATAAATGAGTGCTCATACATGCAACAGCATCGTAATCGCTTCCCCATGCATTTCTGCCATACTCCAGCACTGCAATGGCTTCCACCGTTTCTGGCCCCGTGAAATCGTTGTGTAACGATGCCGTCACGTCTTCAAGGTCGTCCTCCTGCTCGCATAAAACGACCTCCACTCTCAGTGAGTATGTAAAGGAATTGGTACTGCTGGAGGTGAACAGGATATCAGGGAGCCACGTGGTGAGACCAGTCTCCAATTCAATGTTTCCTTCAACCGATTCATGCCTTTAGTATATATGTTTTGTGTTTTGCAATTGCATCTATAATAGCAAATCCAATTCACGCCACATCCTTGCGTTCAATTGGATGGAGGCGCGGGGAGCTCAATAGGGTATCTGAATCACATCCAACTAATCCTAAGGCAGCTGTCGAGAACGTTGGAATGAGGTTGCGGAACATGCACAAATATGCATACGATCCTCATGTACGCAGTACTTCAAGATGGAGGCGCCAGAGCAACCTGTTAACTGTGATAAGGTAGTCGGCATCCGGAAATAGGGATGGAGTTACTGCAACGTTGATGGATCATTCTGCAACAAGTTTGCTAATGTGCTTGCTGCCGATGCTGGTGCACGCCTCGCGGATCGGCATGCCATCGACTTCTTTTGCCACTAATATTATTGACTCTAATGGAGCATGAACTCCAACACCCTATCAACGGCCAAGTTCACCAGGATTACTGCCATTCTCATTTGTAAGGCTTTGGTGGATGGGAATTGCAGCAACATTGACGGGCTGCACATCACAGAACTGGTTGAAGCAATGACCGCCAAAGTTACAACTCCAATGACCGCCAATGTTACAACTCCATCCTAATTTCCGGATGGGAAACAGCCGAACCTGGTCCTGAGTCATCGCTTCACAACCTATTGCCTGTCGAAAGAATCTGAGGTGATTGACATTGGAGGATGCTGTGAAAAGCAAGATGTGAGATCGGTTCCGCAGCTGCAGATCCGCAATGCAGTAGATATAATTCTAAAATCGAAGTACATTTGGCAGCAATATACCATTGCCGCAGCTGTGCATGTAGACAACGCCGGGTCGGTAACTTTTAAATGATTGGTAATTCTTCTAGATGAAACCAATCCACTTATGTCCAGGTAGTTCCCGACAATGCAGATCAGCCCTATTTAAAGTGATGTCAGCATCCTAAAACTACAGACGCGCATAATGAAGTAAGCATCGTCAGCAACATTGAAGCCAAGTTTCGGAGGCTTTTGCGTTCTTCACGATGAAGACAGCTTCTGCGGTTCCATCACTCTCAATGAATGGTAATCCCCTTGAACAGGACTCTCCAGATTTTTCCTCGGCTGCTGGGGGTGGGAAGGTTGTCGCTCACTCTCGTCTGGCGGACGGCGGTTGGTGCCATGGAAACAGAGCTCACCCCCTTTGCCTGCTTGGAGCGATGCCCTTCGTCAAGGAAGCACTTCACGGCATATTTGTCCATCCTCGCGCTGACCAGGCAAGCGGTGAAATGTGCATGTGGGATCCAAGGCTTCGCAACAGCTGGACTAACGGAAAGCGAGGTCTCTTCCACAGGGCGAATCTGCTCATGGGATGCATACATGCATGCCGCAGGTTTTCAAACAGGGCAATCAATTCTGTTTGTTGAAATTTCAGCCTTGCAGCCAAGTGCTGGGTCGCCACAATGCGTGTTTGCAGAATCTAATGTGCATTTCGGCGGTCTTCAACTGTATGTAAGTTTTGATACCGACAGCATAAATTTTGGCATAAATTATGTCGCTGTCTTAGAAAAATAGAAAACAGCTTAATGACATCACCGCACTTCCATATTTCTCCTGTGCACTGTCGATTAAACGCCATTGTTGGGCGCTATGAACTCCCAGCCTGGAATTCCAAGATGCATAGCGGGGCCACGAATTTCTCTTCGACAAATATTACTGTAGTATTTGGGTGTTCTCGAAGTCCGTTGGAAATGTGGTTTAATTCTGAGGATTTGACAATGCGCATTGTGTTGTTGGGATTGGTGCGGCGACAAACAACTCATTCCTGAAAGGGAAGGCGGCTTTCACACCCTTCCAAGTTAATATGTGACCTAGAGAATAATTAGGTTTGGCAAGAATGATTATTTGCACCTGTAGGTCATACCATTGGGGGCGGATTTCCCAGTCGCACTAAAGAAAATCCATTTCCAACATAATTGTAAATAAGTGTACGTGCGATCAATTTTAAAGGCAGGAAAATCCATTTCCAAGGGGGGGAGGTGGGGCTCATGTTAGATGACTGTCCCTGCCAATGGGCACCAGTGGTGCAGCCTCTGCGGAGATATGACTGTGGCAATGTCATTGAAGCTGACATGCGCCTTCTCCTGCAGTTTCTACTCGCACGGCACGCCGTTCCCGGCCAGTGCCTCCCCCTGAACGGTTCGTCCGGCTTTGTCACCATCAAATTACGCCAGCCCATCCGTGTGACGGCTATCGCCCTGCAGCGCATTCCCTCCTCCATAGCTCTCAGCAATGGCACCGCACCACGGGACGTCTCCATGCACGGCTTCCTGAAGTCTGGAGATAAACGGATGGAATCGGCGATGGTGAACTTTGGAAACTTCACCACCGCCTCTTCCCTGGAAGGCTACCAGATGAAGTCGTTTGCCATCACCGCCGAGCCGGTTGTCGATCATGTTCAGATGCAGGTGAGGATGCCTGGCCAGTCAGTGACCCAATGTGCACCGCGAACTAAACTGGATCGTCTGTGTAATTGCTTCACCCGTTGATGCACACGCCAGGAGTGCTGGCCCCAACATCAGTCCATGCTATCCTGACAGATTTGGCTGTGTGCTGTGGACATGGCATGAGCTCAACACTTTGTTTCTCTGCTCATTGCACCGGTGGCCACCCCAAAACACTGTTTTCTTGCGTTCCAGCATGATGCACCAGTCCTTTGTGGCCCAATCCCAGTTCTGACAAATAAGCCTGCCACCAATGTGCATGTCGGGAATTCGTTAACAAAACACCAACTGCACCAGCGGCACCGAACCTTTATACATTGTTATGGATGGACACGAGAATGAGCTGACAATGGACTAGCAGGTATGCCATTATTATTATTTTTTCCTTAATTACAGGGCGTTCACTAAGACCGACTCCGCTCACAGCACTAGTGGGTATGTTGGCCACGTGGAGTCATTGTTCATGTGCAAAATCCTCTGAATAGAATTCAACTGGACTGCATTCTGATATTTTTGGTCAGTCAATGTTGGTGAGCAAAATTGCCTGGCTTCAGATACTGACGAATGAAGGAAACCCTGAATACACATGCATCTATGGCATTTGGGCTCACGGCGTGGTCCCTGGAGAGGGCGATTGATGCCTGTGGTATGTTCGCTGTGGCCAATATCGCCCACACCAGCGATGTCCCACCAAAGGAAGCAAGAATGGAAATCAACGATGAACGGCGATCCCATGGCGGATCCGCAAAGGCTGGCGCTGCCACTTCAAAGAGCAACGGTTGCTACGATGGCAACAGGCACCTTGATGAATGCAAGTAGCAAAACACTACGTGTGGACATAGTCTTGTCAGTCTTCACCCGCCCGGGCTACATGACCTAGCATGCGGATGCTGGTACGGTTTCCGCTTTCAGGCAGGTGTTTGATGGAATCGGGTGTCACATCCACACAGTTGGTTGGAGGGATTCATTGTTTTGCACAACATGCATTCCAGTGGCGTTTGGAAGATTGTCAGTGGGACAACATCCAATTTTGCAGGCGGATTAGGCAACTGCCGAGAAACAATCAGAGCGCCAGCATGTTTGTAGGAGACACCTGCTGTGCCATGGCATCGAGGGCAACCGTGGCATGCCCCATTGCAGCTATTCTCCTTCCATGTTTCGATGCACAACTCAGCAGGGCGAACCCTGGATTAGAGTTCAGCACCAGTCAAGCATGAACTAGAAAGGCCACATGGGTGGGTAACACTATGTGCTGGGTGTGCATGTTCCTCGCTTCCATGAGCTCAGGTAAAGACATGCTCGCCCACTTTGTGAACGCCGCAGGCAGACCTGGAACCGCAACTCCTCCCGTGGAAGCCATTGCTCTAGATCGCCAGCTCTGTTAGGAATATTTACACAGCAACCAAGCGTCAAGAGAGTCAAGCATCTTTTAGGGGCATAGAACAGCCTGCCGACAGGTCCATGCATTTGGCATACTTGATCAGATCTGAAGAACCAGCTCAACTCCAGCAGTGTCTTGATGGGTCTTGTACATCGGAATCACGGGCCACCCACTGCCCTCATCCCTCAAAGTTCAGGTTTCTGACCAACGTTCAGGCCATCATCGCAATCGCTCTGACACAGAAACGCACTCTGACCCTACCCTACCCTACCCCTGCAATTTCTGGTGTTCAGGTCAACATCTATACAATTAGCAAACAAATCTGTGACGGCAATGTCTGAGTATCGATGTCGGGGCACAAATCTGCTGTGCATTTCATGTTGAGTTTCAAAACACTTGGCCATGACCTTTGCTGCTCACTGAAGCACACATAATATTTTCCAACGGAATAGTCAAAGCCAGACAGCCACCGATGTCATCAAAGTCGAATCACAGCCACCAATGCAGCACCATCTCCACAAATCCAATGCATGCAATTGTCCATATAGAGTATGCCTTTCCATCCTGTACCAAAGTCGTTGTATTAACAATGCCTTCCTAAAGTCTGAAAGCAAAATAGTGCCCTAGAATCTATGGTTCACTCGGCTGGCAGGAGACTGCTGCAATCATCTTTCAAGCACATCTATGAGCACAGTGTAACAACACAGGATGCATGGTACCCTCTGACCCCAGTGGTCCCTGCTGGCAACTCCTCTTGCCATAGGCTTTCCTCACAGTTGTACTTTTGCATAGGGGCCAGCACCCATTTCTCATGGCATGTGCGCCCTCCAATAGCATGAACACAGTTATTCAAGAACTCTGCAGTGCAGTATCCCCTAGTGGCACTCAGTTTTGGCATGTCATGCCATCGCTGCCCCGTAGGATCGTAGATCTCTACAGTATCTGTCATGGCCATGGCATCGAAACCTGCAATCGCCCACACCCAGCCGTGTGCTGCAGTGCAAGCCAAGCAACCCCTGACAGATGTCATGTCAGGCATCCGCGACCAGTACCCCTGCCTTGGATCCCACATTTCAGCGGATTTCAAATATCTCTCACCATCAAAGCCACCAGCAGCATATATCACCCCATCTGCACTGGTCACACCGACACCGAACCTCCTGGCATTCAGGAATGGTCCATCATACCATCGATCGCTGCCAGGGTCATAGACCTCAACTGAGTTCATTTCCTTGCCAGGAAGCCCACCCCCAACTGCATAGATTTTTCCTCCTATTGTGGTCGATCCTAACGAGGATCGTGGCTGCAGCAGAGGGGAGACTTTCTTCCATTTTCTTGACCGTGTGTCCAGGCACCAGGCCACGTCCTTGACAGCATGAGCTGCACCGCCACCAAACAAGAAAACAGAGCTGCCAATGGCAGCGGCACTCCCGAATATGAAGTCGTCCATCGGCAGTTTGGGGCCTTGGCTCCATTGCTTGGTGCTTGGATCGTACACATCAATCTGGTCTGAGTGGGAGGTCCCATCTAGCCCGCCAATTATGTAAAGTTCTTCCCTTGGAGTTTGTTTTACCATCAACACAGGGTTGTAGGACCCAACTTTCTGAGTGGACCAAAACTCACCACAATCATTGACAGCAGTCTTGGGAGCCAGAGCATCTTTCACGTCCTCTTGGCCGCTGACTCCCTCGCCATCAACACTGGTGCTGACCTCTGCCGCATCCCTGCTAGCACCAAACATGCCCAACAGTCTATGGGCCCCAGAGTTTGTTGGCTGTGATAGTAAGTGAGAAACGTCTTCTTTGCAACTCTGCTTGACAGAAGCACTTGACATATACTGTTCAGAGGGCGGCTTCTCTACATGGCCCGCCAAAAGGCAACCTGCTTTGTTGGATATTCCTTGTCCTTCCTTGGCGCATGTGCTTTCATCGAGTTTTGGTACACTTGTACTTGTCGATTCTGCAGCCTCGGGCTGCTGCTTAGCCCACACCGACTCAGCTTGTCCTCCACAACCGGCCACTTTCACAATCTTCACCTGTGGCTTCGGTGTTTCAGCCACCGCCGACCATTCCTTGTCCCTTGTCAAGGTCCTAGTTACAAACACACCAGCATCCTTTGTTCCATCCTTGCCATGCTTCTGCATCGCTTTTGCATGTGGTTTCCTCCCAGCGCTTTTCCCCAAGCTGCCTCCAGAACTAGCCAGGCATGAGGTCGCCGAACTGTCCTTCGCCTCGCCCACACTCTTCCCTTTGGTGCCATCGTTGTGATGGCCCGACTTACTGGTCAGTATCGGGAAGTCATGCTTCAACGTGAGCTCCTCTTTGGTAGCCGGTGATGGCTGCTTAGGCTTCCATGCGGTGGGCGGCAAGCCTGCTGACGACTGGACGCCGCCATTTGTTGGAGCCAGTTGATGCACTCGCCTCTTACCGGCCTCTGCCTTTGCTTTTTTCTTCCCATCCTTCCGCAAAGCCTGCGACGAGCCCAAGGTGGGGAAATCCTCCAATGAGCCCATGGACCCAGCACCTGGAGCTGGATTCTCCACCGTCGCCTCCTTCCCCAATCCCTTTGCCTTGCCCTCGCCGGACAGCCCTCCAAGGCCCTTGTTGGCGGCCGGCAGCGGACGCTCCCCGCAGTCATCCCCCAACGCCCTCTTCGAGGGGACCTCGCAGCCGAAGAGCTTGCACAGCTCCTTGACCTGGCCCCTGTCCAGCTCGAACATGAAGTGCGTGTTGTCCCTGTAACACCCCGCTATGGCCGGCTTGAACACCTTCTCCGGCAGCGGCGCGCAGGCCTTGAACAGCCGCGCCCTCACCTGCGCCGGGTAGGCCGTCCGCGCGCCCTCCCTGCCCCCTGTCCACCCGTGCGGGTTGATGTCCAGCTGGCCATCCGACTCCGCCACGAACACGCCATGCATCTGCCGACGGCTGTAGTTGAACAGGTACAGCGGCATGCCGGGCCGTATGGTTGCCACGTAGACGATGTGGTTGTAAGGCAGGCCGAACACGCCGCCGTCCACGCATTCCTGCATCGTCTCCAGCGTGCAGCCGAAGACAGCCCCCGCGAGCCGGGCCCCCAGTTTGCGCTGTTGCTCCTTGAAGCTCGGCGGGATGGACCGGACGTCCAAGGGGTCCTGGCTGGTGTCCACCTGCACGGTCCTGGTCTTCCTGCCCGCCCCCATGGCGGGTCGATGCCTCCCCGCTCCTCGGGCTCCTCACGCCGCGTCGAGGTGAAAAGATGGCGCCAGGCGAATGACGCGGATCGCGCCGGAGGCCTGCTCTCGCGGCGGCAAGGCGGGTGGGGCCGGTCGAGGGGCGCGAGCTCAAGGGGGACCCCCAAGTCTGTCCTCCCTGGTGCGGCCAGCTTTTTGGCGGGTGTGTGACAGTTGGCGCGGGGCCGCCTGTCGCTGGTGATAATGCGTCAGCGCGGAGAGCCGCATACGGCCAGAATACGGGGGTGTGAGCGGCATGGTATTAATCCAATCACCAACTCGGCGGAATCTCATCACCATCGCCCCCGGGTTAGGTCCTAGTGCCCAGCGCGCGGGGCGACACTTCGTCGGCGACACCGGAAAAGGCGCTAATCAGTCAGTGCCCCGCGTGTCGGCACCCCGTGGGCTTCCCGCGAGATTGTGGGCGCAACTCATAGCGCAGTTGCAAGGGTACGTGCTCACGCCAACGCAGTCCACCACAAAATTCAACGGTGTTGAATGGCGAGCATGCTTGGTTTTTACGTTTAAATTTATATTTTTACTTTTACGTTTTTACACGTAAAGTAGCAAATTTGCAGAAGGGCATATTTTCACAGATATTTTTACATTTTTACGGCTCCTTGGCACATGTAGGTTACACGATGAAAGTTGCATACCGTGATGAGTCCTCCGCCATCTCTAGCACCCGCAACACAATATCTACCTCGCCCTTGACTAGGGTGATAACGGCGATTGGGGACAATGGGGACAAGGAAGTGAACATTATTGCAGTGATTATTATTTGGTTGATACAAGGCCGGGTATCCGCGCGCGTTGCGCACGCTAGAGGTGGCCACCCGGATCCGTTAGTAGCGGACAGAGGTTAATTTCCGTTAATTTTCCGTTAATTAACGGAAAATAACGAAAAAAGACAAAAACTAACCAAAAATTAACGGATTTTTGGATTTTTTGGGGTTTTTTGGGTTTTATTCATACTTATAGTTTATGGAATTCGCTGTTAGAGAGTATGTTTGTATTTTATTTCAACCTATGCATACTAGATTTTCAACTAGCCGCAGTTGTTATGATTTTTTGAGGGGGTTTTCGATTTTTTTGGATTTTTTCGTTTTTTCTGAATTTTTCTCCCTTTTTCTTTAACGGAATTTAACGGACAGCTGATGAAAATTAACGAACCGGACTTAACGGACCGGATGGCATCTTTGAGTGGCCACCTCTAGCGCACGCGCGGTCCTCTGATTAACCCAACGGCGCTGCATCGAGCGGTCGGCTAGACTACCCAGACGTTCTTTGATATTTGTGACACACTACACATAATTGTTTAATATGCTAGGGCCAAATAGAAATAGTATTTGAGGCCTTGGCAAATAGCTGAATGCAAGCGAGTTTCAACATAAGTTGGCCATGTCCAATCGCAATGACTTTCAGTCACCAGGATTTGACATTTTAGGGTCAAGCTTAGCACACCAATCAGTGCGTGAAATGGTGCACCAGTCGGTGCATGCACTCATGCACTAATTGTTGTAGGATTGAACGCAACGACTGTTGTACCAATCTATGCATCGATTGATGCACCAGTAGGTGCAATGACTGCAGCGTGGCAACGAAGGCAGGTTTTGAGCGATGGAACATAATCATCTGAATTGATGTTGTAGGATCCAAGTTATGTGTATTGAGGGGATGTCGCGCACCAACTCGAGTTGGTGCCTTGTGCACTGCACGGTTGGTCATTATAATGTTTTCTTTTACTCCTTACGAACAATAACATTTCAAAGCCTACTCAAGATCAGTACTGTTGAGAATCTATGGTGTTATAAGAAAAAATGGAGGGTAGCAAATGGGCTTCTTTTCAACTGACATTGTCCTATCTTCCTTGGCAACCACAGAGGGGTGCACAGGGGAGGTGCAAGTGGATAACAGATTCTGTGGATATTGTCCATGATTCGTGATAGATTTTGTTTCTGTTTGTTGTATTTCTGTTTGTTTTGGCTGAGGATTTCCGTTGCAGGTCAGCATCCATTTTACTTTCCGTTCGACGCATTTTTTTCTTGAACGTTTTTTCATCCGTGTTGATCCGGGACACGAGCGAGCGCACAGGAGCAAGCGCCAAGGAGCGAGCGCTCAGGAGCGAGCGCCCAGGCGCGAGCGCCCGGGAGCGTGCCTGCGGCGAGCTGTGCCCATTGGGAAGGGCGAGGACGAGGCCCAAGGCGGGGCAGCCCAGGCGCTGGCTGCCAGCCCCTCGGCTGCCCTGCGATTGACCGGTGGCTGACGACCAATTATTGGGTGCCATAGGAGGCGATCGCCACAGCTAGGTGCGTTGTGGGTTCGCCAGCTGTGTTGGCCAAGTTGGGCGCCTCAATCGTCGCTGGGTCGCCGCTCAATCGGAGACAACAGCTGCGCAGGCGTTGTGGCAATTGAGCGGCACGAGGGCAGCCAAGCTTGCACAGCATGGCCGAGCCAACGGTATGGGTTTTCGTGGCAATTTTGCCCGCCAGTTTGGCTGGCCCCTGCCCAAAGGTTGGGCAAACAACACGCCAAACGCGAGGGCAGATGGTCGTCGGTGCTGGTTGCAACAAAGCGTTTGATTGAAGAAGATGCGGGCAGCAAACACGCACCACGATCGTCAGCCATTTCCGCCAAAACCACCAAGCTTTTGCCATTGTGTCTGGGCCCTCACCTGCCCCCAACACAGATGGCAGCCCAGCACTGGCGATCGCTTGGCGATCGCTGGCAATTGCACCCAACACTCTCAGTAGTTGGCAGCACTTTTGTTCCTTCTCTGTGGCGACCAGCCGCCAGCACCGCTGCGCTAAACTCTCCTCAAGTTTCCCTGCCGCTCTGCCCACGCCTTGAGGCTCCCTTCTGGGGGCGTTCCTTCGCGCTGCTCAGGAGAGGGGCACCCACGGCCCCATCGATTGGCGCCCTGAACAAACGCGGGTGTGGCGCTTCCTGGGCGGCTGTTCTTGGTCGTCACGGCCAGCTCGATTGGCAGCTGAATGGTGGGCGCAATGGCAGGCAAACACCATAGCAATGAACGGCCAAAAGTTGGCCAGCACTTCGCCAGAAGAAAGCTATTGAGCGGTTGAGCGGTTTGGTTGGGGCAGGGGCGGGGGCGAGAGCGCCAAGAATGGATTGATCGCCACCCACGCCTGGTAGCAAGCAACTGCAAGGTGCTAGTCAGGGTTCGGGTGGCCGTCACTTATTGCCACCCGCAGGTGCCAAGCACTGTAGGTAGCTACAATATTTGTAGCCATGACTACTATAGCTGCTTTGCTAATTGCATGCAGTGTTTGCCATGTTAAAGTTATATTGCCAAAAACGCTGTTAGCGTCACACGGTTTGGTCGCATTATTTTCACGTTTGGACGACAAGTGTACTTTTGTCTGAAACAAGGCCAAAGAAAACTCTGCATTCCGTCCATAATATCATAAAAGACACCGTTTAAACGCATAATATGAAATGGAATAAACCCAATGACTTACCGCACCGACTGCGTTGTGGTGCACAGATATCTAGAGGCACTGAAGCATTGGTGAGAAGGGAAACCGTGTAGCGCACGGTAGCTCCCAGGCACGGAAAGCGAGGCCGCAACCAGATGCATTACAGGATGAGTGTTAACCCGACGGTATTTAAAATATTCGGCAGGCGAGTCAGATATGCGTGCATGCACTACTGCAGCAAAGCACTGCGGCAGCCCCTGCCCGCATCGATAGGCTGCTCTAATCAAGTTTGTCACCGCCTTGCCGCGCCGCGCCTCGCCACGCCTGCCGCGGGCCCTTTGGCCAAAAAGAAAATTTTTGTCGTGGGCGATTGGCGTCTCTCGCCCTGACCGCCGCGCGAGGTTTGCCGGCATTCGCAGCGAAGCGCGCATCGAGGCGGGAGGGAGGCGACTTGTGGTCACGAACAAGGCGACCTGCAACGAGGTTTGCGTCAACCGATGACAAAGGGCGCTTCGGCGGACTCAGGGCGCTAGGCACAGCCGAGAGCCAAAGGAACAAAGACCCACTGGGCTTGAAAGCCATGGCAGAGGGCGGCGCGGCGCGACGC
>CAJHUC010001576.1:0-25548 GCA_905146915.1 Ostreobium quekettii
GCAGCCGCTGGTTTCCGGAGGCGTTGGGGTCGCCCTGCCCTGCAGCTCGGCTGTTGGAGGTCAGCCGGCCCTCTCCACCTTGGACGGTGGGCGTATCCGGGGCAGTCGCTCCTGTGGTCGCGCGGTGGGCCCAATGCTCGACGGGGATCGATCCCCGGGGCCTGCTGTCGGCGAGAGGTGGCGGCGCAGCGCGGTGGTGGTTCGCTGGCTCGCGGGAGGCCAGAGAGTGGGCCAAAGATGTTACACGGATTCACAGCATGCGCGCGCACATATCGCATGCGCGATGCCCGATCGCGGGTCCATCGCGGTCACATCATGACAAGACAAGACAAGTGCGCGTCCAGGCACATTGTCACCGTCCAACATTCACCTAAATCAGCTCCACATAATCCCCGATGCTTCCATCTACCGGTCCGAATCCCATGCTAAAGTATTGCAACTTCAACTGGCCATAACTTCGCCGTTTCTACACGGAATTGGACGTTTCAAGTCGCTATTGGCATCAGGAGCTCCTGAATAAGCTGATTTTGCCATATTTGCACTTTTTTGACCAACCGCCGCTTCAAAAATATCAATTTTAGCCTAACCCCAAGCAGCCACGTCACAATACTCCCCCCTTGGGGTAGCTTTCGCCCCCGAAAGCACACTATCCCATACTAGTGTCTTCCTCGGGCTTATCCCTCTTGATCATTTTCTGAAGTTCACGTGCATAGGTGAAATTTCCAGCAGGTATCCAGGAGGCATCATCAATACTCCACCCTGTCCATAACACTAAAAATTCCTTGTGTCTCCTGCCACTGGGTCCTGCCCATCTCCATCGCAGCAACTTCTCAACTTCATACGGTTCATCAGCCTCTGGCTCGATCTCGGCGTCATCTGACTCCTGTGGGGTGGACCATCTGGACGATCTGAATGGTCGAAGCAAACTGGTGTGAAAGACATTATGTATCCTCCACCCTTCTGGTAGCTTCAATTCGTAGGCCACTGATCCCACCTGACGGACCACAACAAATGGTCCTACGAACCGTCGCTTCAGTTTGCGAACAGGTGCATTCTTCAACTGTAGATGCTCTGTACTGAGTAGCACCTATTCCCCACTATGAAACCTCTGCTCTCTGCGCCGCTGATCGGCCTGACGCTTCTGCCTCTGCTGAGCCTGATGAACTGACTGCATCGCCATTCTGAAGGTCTTCTTCATTCGGTTGACAAAGACGTTGACACCCTCAATGTTGGTCTGGTCCATGTCCTTGATCAAGTCCAACGGGGTCACTGGCTCAAAGCCGTAGTTCAGAAAGAAAGGCGTGTACCCCGTGGATGGCGATGCGCTGCTGTTGATCATGAACTCCACCATGGGCAAGTATTTCTCCCAATGAGTGACTTCCTGACTGCCATGAATCGTACACCTGAGTACTTGCTCTACCACCCTGTTGGCTGCCTCTGTCTGTCCATTTGTCTGGGGGTGGTGAGCGCTGGACATCCTTAGCTTGCTACCCAAAATCTTCCAGAATTCTTGCCAGAACTTTGACACAAATCGTGGATCTCGGTCACTGACGATCGATCTGGGGATCCCGTGAAGTCGTCCAATCTGCTCCCAGTAGACTCGAGCTGTCTCAGCAGCAGTGATGGTCTGCTGGACTGGTATTAAGTGTACCATCTTTGTAGCTCGGTCTACAACCGTGAGAATCCTATCGTTTTTCCTTTCACTGACCGGTAGACCCATGATGAAGTCGAGGCTGACATCACTCCATTTTTCCTCTGGAAGTTGCAAAGGCTGAAGGAGTCCTGCTGGCAACTTGTGGACACTCTTCTCTGACTGGCAGACCTCACATCCCAGCACAAAGTCTCTTACATCCACTGTGTGATCTGGCCAGTAGAAATTCTGCCGTAATTTCTTGAGTGTCTTGTGGTAACCGAGATGTCCCGCATATGGTACTGTATGTATTTCTGCCATAATCTTCTTGCGGGCGTCCTCCACATCTGGTACCACCAATCTCCAAGGTTGCCTGTCCTCGGTGTTGTCCTTCAATTTGATCTCAATGAATCCATGGTTCAATCGATAGTCACGATTCCCGATCCTGGTGACTCGTCCTTGGGCAGATTCCAACTGAATCACAATTTCTGCCCATCTGCTGTCTTGCTTGTAGCCCTCTTTTATCGAGTTCCTCAAGTCTTCCTCCAGAGTAATCCTGGTGCTGGTCACCAATAAAGAATGTAAAGAATTTCGTTCCCCACTTGCAGCCACCACTGCACCCTCAGGACTGGACTTTTTAAATATTTCGTCCAGTTTCTTCTGAATATCGTTTTCCCCGCTGTCACCCTCATGAAGACGAAGACGCTGGACCAATGACTCCTCTTCTGCACGCACATCTGCCATGCATCTCAACTCCTGAATACTCCTTCGCGTCAGAAAATCTGCAGGGTTGTCCTTTCCTGGTATATGGACAATATCGCAATCGTAGCCCTGCAGAACCTGCACCCATTTCCACACCCTCCTGTTCACTGCAGGCTGGTTGGGCAGGTTTTTCAAGGAGTCATGATCTGTCTGAATGACGAAGTGGCGGCTGGCCAAATAGTGCCGCCATTTTCCAACAGCCCAAGTGATGCCCAGCAATTCTCGTTCATATGCACTGTACCGGGTCTCGGCCAGGTTGAGCTTCCTACTCTCATAGCAAACGGGTTGCAGCCCGTTGCCAAAGTCCTGCTGTAGTATACCACCCACTGAAACCCCTGATGCATCTGTGGTAACCACAAACTCCCGGTCGAAGTCCGGTAACTGCAAAACTGGTGCAGTCACCATGGCTGTCTTCAAACGATTAAATGATTTTTCTGCTTCATCACTCCAAACAAAGGTCCTGCCCTTCTTCGTCAAGTCCGTCATGGGCGCTGCCAGTTCGCTGAACCACCGTATGAACTTGCGATAAAAACTGCACAGCCCCAGAAATGAACGGACGTCGGTAACATTCTCTGGTGTCGGCCAATTCAAAATTGCTTGGACCTTTGATAGTGAAGGCTTGATCCCCTCAGCCCCCACATCAAAGCCCAAGTATTCCACCTCAGTTCTGAAGAAGTCGCATTTCTTCAATCTTCCAAACAACTTCTCCGACCGTAGGCGGTTCAGAACTTCCCTGATGTGCTGTATGTGTTCCTCCCTTGTCCGGCTGTAGATTAATATGTCATCCAGGAACACTAGCACGAACTGGTCCAAGCCTTCCCTCAAAATCGTATTCATAATCCTCTGGAAGGTCGCTGGTGCGTTGCACAACCCGAATGGCATGACAAGATATTCAAAGCTGCCATATCGACTCACAAAGGCTGTCTTGTGTACATCGGACTCTCTCACTCGGATCTGATGGTAACCTGAGGAGAGATCAATCTTCGTGAAGTATTTAGCCCCGTGCAGTCGATCCAACAATTCCTCCACTTTTGGCAGTGGGTACCGATTCTTGACGGTTATTTTGTTTAAAGCCCTGTAGTCGATGCACATCCTCCACTTGCCATACTTTTTGGGTATGAAAAGGATGGGTGCACCATATGGGCTAGAACTCGGTCTGATCCACCCCTGTTCCAACAATGTGTCGATCTGCCGCCGCAGTTCATCCAACTCAGCCGTACTCAGCCTATATGGGCTTTTGTGCGGCGGTGCCACTCCTGGCAGCGTGTCAATCTCATGATCGACAATCCTCTTTGGTGGTGGACCGTAAGGTAGCTTGTCTGGGAACACGTCCTTGAACTCCTCAAGTGTTTGCTGCAGCTGTTCCCGGACAGCCTCATCTGCCTCACTGACCTTTTTTCTGAATAACATCCTCAATCGGTACCTCTTCCATCACTGGGCCTGTTTCCTTCAATAATCTCCGCCTTTCGCCCTCAGTCATGCCTTTGGCTGCACCAGCCTTGGACTTTGGCCTTTTGCTATCTTTACTTGGGAAGTCTGTGGCCTTCAGGACGCACAAGTACATGGGCTGGTCGGTTTTGTTTGCTCTCTTGGCTGCTTGTCTCATCGAGATGAAGTCTAACTTTTTCCTGACAGGCTGCCTGACACATCGCCCAGCCACTTTCTTTGCCCTTGTAGTCCTGCACCTTGGGGAACCCTGAGGTCTGTGAGGGTCCTCTGGAGAAAAATTTTGTGGGGCTGTACTCCCCCCCTGGGGAACATCGGCCGTCCCCGGCGATGACACCTTACTCAGCACTGACTGCTGAGTGGCCCACTGCTTCGCCAAAGAATCATATTCCCAAAATTTTGGCGAACAGAATGCAGCCAACTTGCTCCCCAAGTATGCAGTAGGAGTCTCTGATCCCCTCTTGAGGTCTCTGAAATAGTGCTGGAGACCGTTCAATCCCTTGTCGACAATCTGGCAGTGCTTACCAGATGTTTCACGGATACCCTTGATAGGCTCCAGCTGTGAGCCGTTTCTAAGGTACACCGTGTTTGACCGCCAATCCACCAGTGGGTTCATGATATCCAGCCAATCTTTGCCCAAAATCAGCTGAACCCCTTCCATCATTGGTACTGCAGTCAATGATAGTCAACAAGGTACACTCCCGATGCATACCAACACCCGTGGGGCTATTCCGGTGGAAACTATGGTTTCCCCGTTTGCCAACTCCAAGGCAGAATATGCTCCCACAAACTGTAAAGCTGGTCGGCAGTGAAGCCGGTCACTGATGAAAGACCTGCTCGCTCCACTGTCAATCAACGCAGGGACACTTGTCCCGTTCACCACGGCGTCCAACACCAGCAGCACGTGGTCCTGAACTCCAGTGCCTGGGGCTGGCTGTCCCACAGCATCAGCACCTGGAGCGGTTTCTATCCTCTGAGCTGACACCGTAGGGGTCTCTCCCTGCTGGGCTTGAGACATTAAAGTTGTCTCCCTGGTGTCATCACCTGAAACCTATTTTTGCTCAGTTCGCTGTGCGCGTCGGTACCGACGTCTTTCCAGCCGCTTTCTCCACTGCCACTTTCTCCTCTGACGTCTTCTCTGAGCGATGCTGAGTTTTCTGTTTTCAAGGATACAGGTTCTTTGGATAACCTGTTCCTGTTACCCCCGATGAACTCCTGACTGGCCAGAGTAGGGGCCAGTCAGTTTCCCTGCCCCTGATGCAGAGAAGCATCGGTTCCATGCCCGGCTGCATGTTGTGCAGCCACCTGGTCCTGCTGACCAGCCATCCCCTGATCGTCATGGGCAGCTACAGCTGCTACCCGGGGCTTCCTCTGGTTGCCTCTGCCCCGTCCCCTCTGTCCAGATCCACTAGGCTGCTGTGGTACAGGCTGGCGTACCACAACTGGAGCCTGTGGAGGGACGGGTGGCTTCACAGCCTGCCCCCTTCCGCGATTACCTCCTTGTTGCACATTTTTATTTTGAGCCTGGTAGTATACAACATTAGGAGCTGGTGTCGATCCTTGTCCACTTTGCTGTCCTGGCTGCCTGCCTTGGCCTCGTCCATGGCCCTTCTGTCCACTGCTGCCCTCTGCACGTCCACTTGATCCTGGGCGCCTTGACATCTGGGCAGCCAATGCAGCGTCCCTGGCCAGCTGGAAAGCCTGGCTCAGCCTCTTAGGCTTTCCCTGTGAGACAAGTACCGCCTGGTCTTGGGGAAGGCCCCAGATGAACATCTTCAACACCCATGATTCATCGTAGGTGTCCACCTTATCCAACTCAGCTTCGAACCTACAGATGAAATCATGCGTGGACTCCTCTTTCCTCTGCTTGATGTTCATCAATGCAGCCATTGCAGAATCAGCCTTGTTGGTGTTTTGAAACCGGTTGATCAGCTGCTCTCCGAAGGTCTGCATGTCCTTGGGGTCCTCCCATGCCTTCAGCTTTCTCTGCCACCAGGTCTGTGCAGTTCCCTGGAGCAGAGTGGAAGCATATGCAACTTGCTTCCCAGGCGATCCTCCGACCAGACGGAAAAAATTCGACACCTGACCCAGCCACACCTCCGGGTCTTCAGATGTCCTGCCCGAAAATGTTGGAGGGTCCTTTGGTTTTATTTGGACGTCAAAAATTCCAGCCCCCTTGCGAGTGCGTCTCCCCGATGACTCGCTCGATGATGTCGTGTCAGAACTGGGCGAACGTGCATGCCGCGACCTGTGTGATCTGGACCTCTGCCGTCCTGGACGGGCAGCATGGCTGGTCTGTGCAGGTGGCATCGTCTGATCGCCAGCATCAGCAACAATCTCCACCTCCTGCTGCAAATGCGGAGGTCTGCTGTATGTAACTGCTGCTGGTGGCTCTGGGGGTCCAGGCAGAGTTTGCTGGCGGGGCTGAGAATCTTTTTGCGACCGCTCTATGGCCAGGTCCGCGGACAACTGATCGATCCTGGACAGAGCGTCATGAAGCTGTCGAGTAAGCCGCTCGACAGTCGCATCCTGTTCCCTCCTCAGCCTTTGTTCCGTATCCAAATTCCTCTGCCTCTCATGTGCCAATGCATTCTCCAGCTCTGAAAGGCGCTCAGCATTGCTGGAAACATTTTGATGCATTGACGACATAGCGGTCTCAGTCCGCCCAAATGCCTCCCTGGTCTGACCCTCCAAATGTGAAACTGCCCTCTGAGATGTCTGGGCAGTATGCTGCACTGCTGATGCCGTCTGATCAGCCAGCACATTCATGGCATGTGCTGTCTGGGCGGCAGTCCCTGCAATCGCCTGTGCAGCTCGCTGCTCCAAGTTCTGCATCCCCTGTGCAGCTTTGGTCCTGGAGACCAGGGCACCCTCTGGGTTTCCCAAAACCACTGCCCCCGGCTCTGTCCCGGCAATCTGAATCCTCTGTTGCCGCGCCTCATATGACGCAGCAATAACTCCTACACGTCCAGCTCCGGCGACTGTCTCCACTGTCCCGTCAATCTCCTCCACACCATCATGGCCCTGCAGCTCCATCATATCACGATCTGCCATGATCCCACCCACGACACTGATCCGATGATCAACTGTACTGAAACGAAGTCAATCGGAGCAGACCTGATCTCGGGCTACTGAAAGTCCACTGAATCCTATCCCCAAGTAGCCAAGCAGCCTTTACCTCCCAACTTAAGTTATCCTGCTTCTACTGGTTTTCAGTAATCACTTTCACACACAGTTACCCCCAGTACTCTGTAGGGTGACCTCTCGGTCCACCTGGTAACTTTCCAGAGGGTGCGTCTGTGGCTACTAATAAAAACTTAGTCCCAACTTCAGCCGAACAACCTAAGAAGGTGTCCCTTGCCTGGGACGAGACCGCTGTAAGAGGTCTGGGTTGGCCTATGGCACCCCCAGCCTGTCTAATATTTGAAGACTCAGCCACCCAAGGTTCCGAAGGGGTGACTGGCCTGTCTACCTCAGGTGGGCAATGGCCTCACCCTCTGACCGGTTCCAGGAGAGATGCCTCCACTAGGAGGTAGCACTCTGGACCCAACTGGGCCTGCCTATTGCCGTGCTCAATCTCCTCCCCCTTCCCCTAATCAGGCCCCCAATCTTGGTGCAGAGCGGTCAGGTGGTGACCCGCCTGCAGTACCTGCAAAATAAGGTGAAGCAGCAGATGTCCCCTACTTCTAGAGCGGGACCTTCACCCCTATTCTACAGCGGGTGGCACCTGAGGTTGAAGGAATCTTCCAACTGAGGGGTGCTGGCCTTCACGTGTTCGGCTATACGAAGTGCGCCTGGGGCATGCACTGAATCCGCAGCTGAATCCGCGGATCTGGCGATCGCCCAGCGCCGTCCATCCCTGAACACCAATCGCCCAACTGAAAGCTCCTTAGGCTCGCAAAACAACCTCCCGCAGGCACACAGCAAGGCGATTCAGCACCCGCGGAGGTGTTGACCGCTGCCTGGGGTGTTGGAGGCTTCTGGAATCCGCAGCCCTGTCAGGCCGCGTGGTCACTCTGGGTTGCTTCGCCTCTCGCTCAGCTCCGGGCTCCGGGCTTCGCGCTCCGAAACCAATTTGTTGCGGCCCCGTCGGCAACCTCGGCCGCTCGGAGGCGCCGGGGCCCGCCCCGCCTCGCGCACAGCGTTGGAGGCTCGCCGCCCTCCACCCTGGACGGGCGATCCGGGCAATGCCCCCGCGTCGCTGGTACCAATGCTCGACGGGGATCGATCCCCGGGGCCTGCTGTCGGCGAGAGGTGGCGGCGCAGCGGTGTGGTGGTTCGCTGGCTCGCGGGAGGCCAGAGAGTGGGCCAAAGATGTTACAACGATTCACTGCATGCGCGCGCACATATCGCATGCGCGATGCCCGATCGCGGGTCCATCGCGGTCACATCATGACAAGACAAGACAAGTGCGCGTCCAGGCACATTGTCGCCGTCCACCATTCACCTAAATCAGCTCCACATAATCCCCGATGCTTCCATCTACCGGTCCGAATCCCATGCTAAAGTATTGCAACTTCAACTGGCCATAACTTTGCCGTTTCTACACGGAATTGGACGTTTCAAGTCGCTATTGGCATCAGGAGCTCCTGAATAAGCTGATTTTGCCGTATTTGCACTTTTTTGACCAACCGCCGCTTCAAAAATATCAATTTTAGCCTAACCCCAAGCAGCCACGTCACAGGCACGGTGGTTGCCGGCTATACGGATCTCGAGTGTCTGGAACAAATTCCAGCACTCTTGAGCTTTCACCAGGTCCCCATTCAGGCAGTGCAGGCCTCCTGGGGCTCCAGTTGTGGCCTCCCGGCCTTGGCGGACTTTTTCCGTATACTGCTTGAGCGCTTTCTGTAAGCGACTCATCTCCCGTCCCGTCCGATCCACTAGGTGTTCTCACATGCACCTGGGATTTGAGCCGTAGCTCCGGGATCTTGACCTTCCGGCCTTGTATTCTCTCAATTCGCCCTAAGGCTTTGGCCTCCCGGCCTTGATATGGAGATTTCTCGCTTTCCATCGGCCGCTCACCTGGCGATGGACTCTTCCGCTTGGGGCGCTGCTTGCCAGCAACCTTCCAATCTTCCTCTGGAATGGTTGGCATGGGCAGCTCCGACGGACTAGGGGCCCTCACAGCCGGCACCACCTGTTGGGCACTTCTCTCTTCTGCCTCCTGGGCCCGCTGCTTTTGCTTCAGGAGGCGGTCACTCAACGCCTTGACCTGGTCTTCGGCGGAGGTTTTGGCTTCTTGTGCCTCGCGGCTCTGCTGCTTCGCCTTCTTCATGGCCAGCTCTTTTCTCGAGCTTCTTTCTTGGCCTTGTTGACGGCGATCTCCAGTGAGGCGATCCTCTCGGCGGTCTCTTCCTCCCGCTTCGCTCTCGCCTTCTGGGCCGCAGCATCCGCCACTTGCTCCAAGAGCTCCATGATACCAGGGGTCTGCAGCAGCGCCGCTATGGCTCCCTGATCTTGCTCTTGCTTCTTCTCCGCCGCCGGTGGGGCACTCGCTTCCCCCATTGGTTCATCTTCCTCTACGGGTGGCGGAGTGGCTGTGGAGGGTCCAGCTGTGTCCTCCCGGACTTTTTCACCTCCTTGCCCATCCCGGGCTTTAACCTCACCAACCGAAGTCGGTGTCCCCTCCCGGGGTGTGTCAACCTCTCCTGACGTGTCGGGGGTGCCCTTGCGGGCAGAACTGTCTGATTCCTCGGCCTCCATGGTGGAGGCCGGGGAGGGAGCCCGTTGCTCCGCGCTTGCGCGTCCGCCCAAGCGGAAGCGTGGTAGCCACCCTCAGGTGGCTCCGAAACCAAATGATACAAAAAGTCTGTGGGTGTGGGGCGCCTGCCCTCTTTGAGCCACGGACCCGCCTCGCCGGGCACCTAGGTCCTTACGGGGACCTAGGCGGGACCACCCCTCCTACTCCCATATCCTTATAAGTATAAGGGTTACCGTAGGACAAGGAATACAATACGATCTTGGGTAGGGGGTCCCCCACACCAAGGGCCAGTAGTAGGGCGTCCCCCACATCAGGCCGGTGCGCGTAACATGTACATTAACATATGTACATTATATATTTCAATATATATGATTGTACGTTGATGTACAGGTTGAGTGTGCGCGGACCACACCCTGTAATATCTCTCTCGTTGGGTTTCGCGCTCTCTCTTGTAGGCAACCCCCGTGTGGTCCTCACTAGGACCCGCATCAAGTGGTTTCGGAGCCCGGGGACCATAGTATGCTTTGGTATGGACCGACAACTGGTACCCATGGATGCGGAGGACACTGTGGTTACATTGGCGGTGGAGGAACCGGGGCCGTCCAGAGGGGGCCAAGAGTGGAACGGCCATGGACAGCCGGGAGGAGCAAATGGCATGATGTTGCATGCCCCAACGCTCGCGCTGAGGCAGGGTGACACGATCAACATCGCAAACATCACCCAGGGAATTGACGTGCAAGGTTTGGACCACTGGCACAGCTTGATGGAGAATCAAATGGAGGACGTGGTGGGTGGCATCCACGTGGAGGTTGGGAGAGAATTGGAAGGATGGCACGCTCAGTTGCATCAGGGAGCGAGCGCCGAGCGAGCTGCATTGCTGTAAGGGTGGAACATTAGGTTCATGTGTAAAGTAGACGGGCGAGCCGCCCCGTGTTGTCCAAACACGCTTAGCATAATTAGGAATGGTCCTTGAGGGCCAAACGGGACGGGGCATAAAGTAATAAAGGCTGGCGAGCCTTGGGGACCAGCGGAACAGTGAATGGAAGGACAAGGGACATAGGGTGACTCATCCTATTTCTGGCATGACCCTTGGGATGCCTTGGGAAGGGCGGGTATAAATACGAAGACACCGAACAATCTTGTAATTGACGTTTCGAAGCAAGTACTGACTAGGCCGGCTCCCGCCTCGAACGGGACTCCGCGGGCCGTTTCCCGACTGGCCAATAGGCGACGTCGCCCCTTACAACTGGTTTTGGAGCCTTCGATTCTGACGACCTCGAAGCGACGCGAGGAGCTAACCCGTCGAGTCAAGAACTGCGGCGGCAGCATGTGGTGGGAGCTGTTGAGGGGTGGCCATCACCATGGATAACAAAGGGAGAGACCGCGTGAGCCCACCAATCCAAGAGGACAGCCGGAGACGCTGAGAAAATGTGGCCGGAGGACCTGAGTGCGCAAGGGCAGCACGACGGGATATGGCGGGAGAGCCGAGCCGGGGGCTACGGTGAAGAAGCGAGATTGTTGAGGGTCGGAGACCACCACGGCAAACACGGAAACCGTGTGGAACTCGTTACCCCTGGAGCACAAACCACAGAGGCCGAGATATGGGAACCAAAGACGTCAAAGGCGCCAGAGGGGCACGACAAAAAATGGCAGGAAAAATGCTGAGGAACGACGGCTGGGCTGAGGTGGAGCGAGCCGGGTTCTTCGGACGCGATGAGGGATGAACTGATAATACGGGACGTGCTAGAGTCTTGGCAAAGGAAACAAACGCGCTAGTGGACGACCATCCACAAAATGGGTCTGTACGAGCAGCCATAGAATTGGGAAGAATATGATAAATTACAACGAGACTATGCGCAATGGGTCAGCACACAAGAACATCCCTCAACGCGGAGAGACCCGAATGAGGAAATTAACGAGATGCGAGTAAGGTACGGGAGGCTGCTCCGCTTCAAAGGAACGTTGGGCGGATGGAAGATTCGAGTACTGATCGACAGCGGAGCAACTGGCAACTTCATTAGCCAGGATTTTTGCGAACGGTATGGTATACGCTAGAGAGAAATAGGCGAAGCCCAAACACTACACATGGCGGATGGGATGATACGTCGCGAACCCAAACGAGAGGTACATAATTACAAAATGCGGATAAGCAAGTTCAAGTGCAAGCCTGCCTTCCAAGTTACAAAACTGGGATAACATGACGCCATTCTGGGAGTACCCTGGCTGCGCGAGTTCAACCCAAGAATTGATTAGAAGACCAACGCTTTGGAAATCAGAGAGAGGGGGGTACGGCGCGTACTGAACGGCTTATGGGAAGATGATGAAGAAACCCAAAAAATCAACGCAATCACCCTGACTGGAAAGGGGCTGTCCCAAACCCTGAAGAAAGGAGCACAAACCTACATGGCGATAGTAAGAGAAACCACGCACAAGGAAGCGAAGAAGGAGGACAAAGGCCAGCAGATTAAGGAGGCGTTGTCCAAAGAATTTCTGGAAGTAATGAACGATGAAATACGGCTGGGATAACTGCCCAAAGGGAGACTGGAACACAACATCGAATTGTTATCGGATGCCAAACCTGCACATACACCCGCCTACCGGCTCTCCCCAAAGGAGAATGATGAATTGATGTGACAAATTATGGAACTACTGGACGCTGGTCTAATATGACCAAGCAACTCGCCATGGGGAGTGCCGGTATTATTCGCCAAGAAAAAAAACAATGGGCTATGGATGTGCATCGATTACTGGGCCTTGAACAAAAGAAGCGTCAAGGACCGGTACCCTCTACCACGAATCGACGACCTTATGGCCAGGCTCGCTGGTGCAACCGTTTTCAGTAAAATGGACCTACGGTCTGGGTACCACTAGATACGGATACGAGAAGAAGATATACCGAAAACGGCCTTCGTTATGTGGTACGGGAGCTACGAATACTTGGTGATGCCTTTCGGTCTATGCAACACACCGAGTTCCTTTTAGAGGTATATGAACCAGGTATTTGGCGATGTGGCAGACGCCTTTCTCGTTATATACCTGGATGACATCCTCGTCTACAGCCGGAACATGGAAGAACACATGAAGCACCTACGAATCGTCATATAACGACTACGGAAACATGGGCTGGTCGTCAGACCCCACAAATGCTCTTTCGCAGCCAAGGAAATGGAGTTCCCGGGGGTGGTAGTCAGGAACCATGGAGCCCGACCTAACGACTCGAAGATTAAGATTGTCCAAGAGTGGCCCACACCAAAGAATGTACACCATGTAAGGGCATTCCTCGGGCTGGCAAATTTTTATTGACGTTTCGTACCAAGATTCGCTTCCATTGCAAAGCCTATGACGGATCTTACCAGGATCAATGAACCCTTTGTGTGGGGAGATGCATAAAAGATCACCTTCTAGATATTGAAGGACCGACTAACTATAGTGCCCATCTTGTTGCTACCGGATGACGACTTGTCCTTTGTCATCATGGCGGATGCCAGCGATTTTGCAACGGGGGTAGTACTGATGCAAGACCATGGGGGCGGACTACAACCCGTGGAATACATGTCCCGACGACTCGGGGGCGCCGAGACACATTACCACACATACAACAAGGAGATGTTGGTCATCATCCATGCCCCACAGGTATGGCGGCATTTCCTAGAGGGAAGGCATTTCCAGCTGCACGCCGACCACCAGACCATACGACACATACAGACCCAGAAGAATCTATCCAAGAGACAAGCACGTTGGAGCGAGTTCCTGCAAGATTACGACTTTGGCACACACTACCAAAAGGGAAGCTGCAATGGCACTGCTGATGCCTTGTCTCGACGACCGGAGGACAGCGCCAACCATGGCGACCCTGACGACTACGGTGACGACCGGCAACCCAACGCCCTTACGGGAGAGGGGCCCCAAGCCTGGTACAATGTCCAGTACTGAGACTTCAAACAACTGTATGAGTCAGCATTACGTGAGGATGAGGACCTGGCCCAAGTCATCGAAGAGGCATAGGAAGGAAGCAAAACATACAAATTGAAGAACCAGCTCCTATGGAAACAGGAGGGAACCAGAGGCTGCAAGGTCGTGGTACCAAATAACATCGAATTAAGGACCCTGATACTACGGGAAGCACATGACGCTCCTGCGGCCGGACATCTAGGTAGGGCCAGAACGACTGAGCGACTAAACTGGCATTTTACGTAGAGCGGCATGGCCGGTGATGCCCGGGAATACATCAGGATATGCGACATGTGCCAACGGACCAAGACAGAGACACAACGACCGCGCAGATTACTACACCCACTTCCAGTACCTGAAGGGAAGTGGACCCACATCACCATGGATTTGGTGACATGCTTGCCCGAGACAACTAATGGATACGACGCGGCGGTGGTGTTCATGGACCGCTTCACCAAGATTGTTGTGTGAATAATGTCTTTGTTTCTTTATACGAGCGGAGTGAGATGCGACGCAAAGGCGCACGGACCAATTGTCTGTGCCTTGGGTGAGCATCGAGCGCAGCGAGGCGATTTGGAGATTTTGGCCATTTTCGGGCTATATCGCTGCATTGGAAAGAGGGCTTTGGGGACGGTCTGGGTGCTTGTGGGGACGGTGGTTTAAGTACAGGGTGACATGAGGGTTATGTAACTGTGTTGTGTGCCGCAGGGACAAGACGCTAGGAACCCTGTAACGAACATCCGTTTTGCTGTCACTGCCTGCCTGCGAACCACGCGCAAGGTAATGCCGGACCCAATCCACCCTTCCGACTGACGCACCGCAGAGGCCGTTCCGCCAAGGGGCCCACCACGTCCACGCCCCATCGAGATCGATCAAGTGACCGTGCCGACTACGCCTGGCCATCCGCCGGAGGGATCGTTGATCCATCGCACGGGGCACGCGCAGAAAAACCATGTGCCAAAGATGGTGCAGTTTGCACCGACTACCATTACGGTAACCGTGCCACAATTGGCCAGGATAGTTGTGCAGCAAGTCTTCAAAAACTTTGGACTGCCAAAGCAAATAGTCAGCAAACAGGACTCATGGTTCATGGGGAACTTCTGGAGAGCGGTGTGGCAACAGCTATCAACCAAATTACACCCATCAATGGCCTACCATCCACAGACGGACGGAGCCAGTGAACGAGCCATCCGAACGCTGGAGCAGATTCTATGGGCTTACATAGCGTATGGCCAACGAGACTGGGCGGAACACCTATCAACAATAGACTACGCGTACAACTCTGCTCGTCACGCTAGTACCCAGATGTCCTTTCTGATGTACGGGCGACACCCGAGGGGACCATTGGACTCGCTCACAGATCCAGGGCCGGAGGAGCGACAGAATGAGTCAGCTGCCGTAATGGTGGCCCGCCTTCGAGCTGACACCACTCGCGCGTGGCAAGCTATTAAGGAGGCACAAGAATACCAAAAGAAATATGCCGACTAGACGTGGCCCTCTCTGTCCGTCCAAAACAGAATTTGGTTGGCTCCGTAAAAATTCTGTACAATCAACAGAATTTGTGAGCGGGCCACAGAGAGAAAAAGTGTTTTACAGAAATGGGCGGGGCTATGCTGGCGTCAGCATATACGGCTACAAAAATCCACACAGCCTTCTAGAATGGAACCATGGGTTACAGAATCCGCGCCGCAACTGACGGATGACAGGCTCCTATAACAGAATTGTTGACCGAACCACAGAATTCGACAGAATTCCATCAAAGTTCACGGAGCAAGTACGGACACCTGTACTAAGTACAAAATACAGTGTGCTTTGGCAAAGGTGATGGATAACCGTCATAGAGCGGGTCTCATTCCCGGACCGGACGGCCAGACACCTCGTTTATAGTAGGTTGTGTTAATAAATATAGTCTAGCATTGGCAAAGGATGGCCAGGAAAGAACAGCAGGTTGCGGACTGGCAAGGAGTACCAGCTGAGGCAGCATTTATGATGGCATGGGCTGCAAATAGGTAGACATGCGTTGTTTATACCTGCATTAATATTGCACCTCGTTACATCATTGTTGTGGCCCGTATATGGAGGCAAATATTGTTGGACACAGAAAAAAAAATCTGCTCGGAAAAAATTGCCTCCAACAGAAACCGCCGCTGACCAACAGAACACTACCGGAATCTCCAAGTTCCTAACGGATGGCAACGGAACGCAAGGAAAGGCAACGGAAAAAAAGCACTTTTACAGAAAACGGTGGCTGCAAACACCCCCTTGACGGACAAATCCAGAGCCAAAAAATTGAAAGTTGATGTGGCATGAACGGCTACAAAAACCAAGCCCCAGCAAAGTAACAGAAAATGGATGGACGGATTGTTTGTGTTCAGAAGAAGTACAGAAATAGATTAACAGAAAAAGGGCTGAGCGGCCATGTCTAATGCCAACAGACATCGACGGGAAGCTACCTTCCAAGTCAGGGATAGGGTACTACTCGACACCACGAACCTCACAACTGAAAACGGGGTACTTAAGCTGGCAGCCAAGTTCTGTGGTCCAATGCATATTACGGAAGCCATCTTGCCATGGGTCTACTGGCTGGAGCTACCAGCTATGCTACAAATCCACCCGGTTTTCTATATATCAAAACTCCGGCCATATCATGAGGACCAAGGCCAATTCGCACGACCCAAAGAGATACAACCCCCTCCCATGATGGTGGACAGACGGGAGGAATTTGAAGTCGAGCGAATCCTAGACAAATGCACTCACCGAATCGGCCAGGAGGAGCGGATCAAGTACTTGGTCAAATGGAAAGGGTACGACAACTACGACAACACCTGGGAGCCGATGACTAACCTCACAAGAGCAAGACGGCTAGTCCAGAAGTTCGAAGCTGAATCTATGCCAGGGTAGCACCACAAGACAAGGACATCTCTCAGCAAGGCCAGAGGGATGTGTAAGGGGCGGTGGCTCTTTTTGGCCGGACGGGACTTGGCCCGCTTACCCGTTCGAGTCAGGTTTTGATCGGAAACGAGTTTGGCGGTAACTTTGTTATTACAGAAGTGTCTTAGTATTCTTGTTTATATATCCCTCGTCCACGGCAGACCAAGGGTCATGACAGAATTGGGTGAGTCACCTAGATTCTGGCATACCCGCCCAGTTTGTAATTTGAACTCACATTCTGTGCCCGTTTGTCTCGCCGACCTATTGCTCCCTAGCACCATCCTTTACCGTATTGACCAACACGGCACTCACCCCCTTTGTCTATTTCATCCCTGCCTAGCCTAGTCGCCCTTAGTAAGCCCTATTATACAGCGTTTCTCAAGGGCTCTTAATGTACAATATCTAGTGCCTATAATATACAACTAGACGTGGCCGTCCAAATTTTTTTCTGTTATTTTACTTCTGTAACTTTTGAACTCAAACAATCCGTCCATCGATTTTCTGTCACTTTGCTGGGGCTAGCTTTCCGTAGCCGTTCATGCCACGTCAGCTTTCAATTTTTTGGCTCTGGAGCTGTCCGTCAAGGGGGTGTTTGCAGCCAGCAGTTTTTGTAAAAGCGCATTTTTTTCTGCTGCCTTTCCTGGCGTTCTGTTGCCATCCGTCAGGGACTTTGCGATTCTGGTGGTGTTCCGTTGGTCAGCGGCAGTTTCTGTTAGAGGCAATTTTTGCCAAGTAGATTTTTTCTCTATGTCCAACAACTTTTGCCTTCAGATTTGGGCCACAACACTGACATAACGAGTTCCAATATTTCAACATGTTTAAACAATGCATGTCTATGTAGTTGCTGTCCACGCCGTCACAAATAAATATGCATAGATAAATACATATATATAAATGCTGCCTCGGCCGGTACTCCTTGCTAGACAGGGAATGCAACCCGCTGTTCTTTCCCGGCCATCTCTTGCAAAGGCTTGACTACTGTTATTAACAGGGGATCCCCCACTGCTTTTTCCCAACTAACCCACGGCCGGTACTCCTTGCTAAATTGGAGGTGCAACCCGCCACGTGCTAGAGCACACATGAACACCTGCCAACACCCCTAGTCCTAAGATGATCGCCCACTGTAGTAATGAATGGCTAGTAATCCTTTGCCAAATGGACACATTCACTCAAAGCAACTATAACAGAATTTGTCATGGTACGTCATGTGATGCCTTGGACTTTGATGTGGTCTTCAATAGCATCTTGGACACTAGCTTCCTGCACCCAGTTGGACGCCTCGATATCCTGATGCATGCTCCTATGCTCCCTCTATGCTTCTTTTTCCCTGCGCAGTAGTCTTCCCACCCTTGGCGTTGCATGTACTATCCCACCAACGACCCTCTGCAGCCAGGCTGGAAACAGCGGTTTTTTCCCAGTCAGGACACGGCCGGTACTCCAGCCGAGCACAACAACAATCCCCACCCCCCCACCCTACCCTGACATGATCTCGGACAAGCAACAGCCACCCATGCATATTGCGAGCCCGGCAACAGTGTTTTTTTCCCAACCGGGCCACGGCCGGTACTCTAGCCGAGCAGTAACAACAATCCCTCTCTTGCCCCGACATGATCTCGACAAGCAATGTGCCTACCTATGTACATTGCTAACCCGCAATGATACTAGGCATTAACCGTACTCCAATTTGAGCAAGGTAATGTTAATCACCTCCCTTCTCGCCTCCCCGACACGATCTCGACAAGCAAAGAACCACCCATGCACATTGCGAACCCGGCAACAGTGGTTTTCTCCCAGCCAGACCATGGCCGGTACTCCAGCCGAGCAGAACAGCAATCCCCCCCCCGCCCTGCCCTGACACAATCTCTGACAAGCAGCAACCACCCACGCACACCGCGAGCCCTGGCAATAGCGGCTTTTTCCCAGCCAAGCCATGGCCGGTACTCTAGTAGAGCAAAACAACAACCCCCGGCCCCACCCCGACATGATCCCGGAGAAGCAACAACCGCCCATGCACACCACGAGCCCAACAACAGTGGCTTTTTCCCAGCCAAGCTGCGGCCGGTACTCCAGCCGAGTAGAACAGCAACCCCCCGCCCCACCTCAACACGATCTCGGAGAAGCAACAACCGCCCATGCACACCACGAGCCCAACAACACTGGCTTTTCCCCGGCCAAACCGTGGCCGGTACTCCAGCCAAGCAGAACAGCAACCCCCCGCCCCACCCCGACATGATCTCGGCGAAGCAACAACCGCCCATGCACACGATAAGCCTAGCAACACTGGTTTTTTCCCGGCCAAGCCGCGGCCTGTACTCCAGCCAAGCAAAATAGTAACCCCCCACCCCACCCCGGAATCAGCACTCACCTGAAGGTACCGACGCCATGGGGGCAGTTGGCGGCGGGCGGCCCCGACACAACATTTCACATACCCCAGGGGCATCATATCACATGCCAGCCAATCGAATGTATTGGGCTTGGGAACGCAATGGGCGTACATTCTACTTGCGTGATGGACAACAACAATTTGAAAGGGCACATGGATGTGCCATGGGGGCGAGCAGTGTGCACTGCCATATCTATCAAAGACCCAGCCAATCACACCCCACGTCCACCATGCATATGGAATTTCTGTAATGGGGTTCAATGTGTTTGAAAGCTCTGTGCTGCTCCGTGAACGTTGATGGAATTTTGTCAACCTCTGTGGTCTGGTCAATGGCTCCGTTATAGGGGCCTGTCATCCGTGGGCTGCGGCACGGATTTTGTAATACGTGGTTCCATTCTGGAAGGTTGCGTGGATTTTTGTAGCCATCTATGCTGACATCAGCATAGCCCCACCCGTTTCTGTTACACTTTTTCTCTCTGTGCCCCGCTTACGGATTCCATTGACTGTACAGAATTTTAATGGAGCCAACCAAATTCTGTTGTGGACGGACAGAGGGGGCCACCTCTACTCGTGGCTCCTCTGCTTCTCCTTTAGGAGGCAATCGCTTATGGCAGTCACTTGCTCCTGTGCGGAGGCCCTGGTAGCTTCGGCCTTCTTGCTCCTTTCCTTGGCCTTTTTGCAAGCCCAATTCATACTAGTGCACCTCCTTTTGAGCAGAGGCGGCCTCGATCTCCAGCCACGCGATTCATGCCACTGTGTCCTGATCGCGGGCTTTGTGCGCCTTGGCGGCCATGGATGCCGCCATCTTCTCCAACAACTCCATCATCCCCGGAGTTTGGAGAAATGCTGCCATAATACCCGTTTCCGCCGGTGCATCAATAGGGGTCTCCCCTGCTTCTTCCATCGGCTGGTCTTGCACCGCAGCCTGCGTTTGGCCAGCAGATGGGCCCGTTGTGTCCACTTGGACGACCCCCTCAGCTTCCAATTTTCCCTCACAGGTTGCTGTCATGTCACCAGCCTCCACCACCAGTTTGCCATTTCTGGTTGCGCATTTGGCTATTTCACCAGCCTGGCCCTCATGGGCTGCAGGGTCTATTTCCTTAGCCTCGATGAGGGAGGCCGGGGATGGAGTCTCCATGAGTTGTCCTCTCCAGAGGTGGGCCGTCCAGGAACGGGGGCGGACTAGGAACGGGGACGGACCGGAGTCCGTCCCCGTCCTTGGGCCGGCAGGCCCAAGAACGGCCAGGGACAGATCCGTCCCTGGCTGGGAACGGACTGGGACGGATCTGGGACGGTATGCAGCCGTCCCAATTCCGTTCCAGGGCAGTACGGCCCACCTAGGAGTCCATTCCTGTACTGCCCAAGGCCTGTCTAGAGTCCATTCTAGGCCGGTCTAGAGTCCGTTTCAGGCCGTTCCGAAGGCCGTTCCAGGCCGTTCTGAAGGCCGCCCCAGGCCGTCCTAGAACCCGTTCTGGAAGCCGCTCCACAGTACATAACAACATCAAATTCATGCGTGGACCAATAAGAATGCAGCGATCAGATTTGACGCATGGGCCGCGCGCCCCACGGTCCACAAACGTGGTGCCCCTGCCCCCCTGCGACACAGTTTGCGCCTGTTGCGATGGGTGGCAAGACCAAGTAGACGTAGCGGCGGCAGCATGTGAAGGCCGGGGAGTCACGGCCCCCAGCCCGACATCACCAAGGCGGCCCCCCACAGCCTGCGGCAGGGGATGCCCGGGGCCAGACAGAGGGGCGCCCGGAAAGGCGGTCCCCCACCCCCCAAGGTGAGGGATCCGGGCATGCGGGGACGGCGGTGGCAGCGGCAGGGGGGGAAGGCCAGGGGGCGTCTGTTGGCGGCAGCGCCCCACTCCCGAACCTGTTTGACTTTTTGCATTTGGTGGCGGGGGGCCTGGGGGACTCGGATTTGGAACCCAACGCGGAGGGGGCTTTGAACCTACAACAACTGCCAGCTGTTGGGGCATTTGAAGGGCTGTTGCCGGCCGGGGATCCCGAGGGGGCGTCTGTGAGTGGCAGGGTGGGGTCTGCATCTGTACCGGCGGCGACACCTGGGGCCCCGTTGACGGCATCGGGGGCGGCCGCCTCTGGAAGCGACGTGAAGCGCGCGGCCGGCGGCGAGGGTGGGAATGCACCCTCAAGGGCAAAGCAGGCCCGAACGGAGGGAGGGGGTGGGGTGGGGGTCGCCTCTGGCAGCAATAGGTGTGTGGCCCCACCATTGGGGCCTGGGCAGAGCGGCAGCCGGTGGGTGAAGCCATTGTATGTGGAAGAGGAGGGGCGGCCTGGCATCCTTGCAAGATACGACAGTGTTACGGGGAAGGAAGACGACCACAACAAGATCATTTGCCGCATATGCG
Organism: Ostreobium quekettii; assembly: GCA_905146915.1. Lineage (NCBI taxonomy): Eukaryota > Viridiplantae > Chlorophyta > Ulvophyceae > Bryopsidales > Ostreobiaceae > Ostreobium > Ostreobium quekettii. Next base: position 21,177 of record CAJHUC010001576.1, read on the forward strand.
GCAAAGGGATTTCCTTCAAGTCGTCATCCTTCTTGACTGCGGAAAAGCATATGGGGCACCACAAGGTCACGCGACGGACGCTGTCCGTTGCCGTGGAGCTGGCAGACAAAGCACGGGCGGATGGTGTCGCTTTTCCCATGGCTGAGTTTCTTGCGCGGACGGCTGAGGAGGGCCGTGAGGTGGGAGTGGCACATTACATGCAACAGGTGGCCTTTGCCACAGGAACCGCCCCGTGGCAGCAAATGCGGTCAGCGATCACCCGCTGGATCGCAGCGGATAGCATTCAACTATCAGTTGTTGAGTCTCCAAACTTCCGCCGCATGTGCAAGGCACTCAATGGCCGCTGCCCCCCTTTCAGCCGGAAGGCCGTCACCAACGAAGTCCGCTGTTACCACGTCGTCGGATGCATTGTGTGCAATATGTTATGTTGTCCCATGGTGTCCATGTGATACAGTCCGCAACACACAACTGTGTTGGTTGTCAGCCTGAAAATAGTGTCTTTGTTGTTATCGCAGGTGGCATCCATGCACCGTCAGGCGGTGCAGGAGCTCCGGGGGATGGAGGAGTGGAATAAGGTGCGGCCAGCCTTCACCTGCGACCTTTGGCACTCTCGCACGCGGCGAGAGTATTTTTTAATGACCATGCACTGGGTGGAGGAGACGCACCAGCATGACGGCCATGCCAACCGCCAGTGGCGGCTGCGGAGCAGGTGCATGGGGTCAGTGCCTGTGGAGGCGGAGAGCATCACGGCTGAAGGTGAGAGGTTGTGCAGCGAATGGGTAGCAGTGACTACCCAACTGGCAGCTGGTCGTGTTGTTTGTTATTTGTGATATTCGCCTTTGTTGCTTGTCGCAAGCAGTTTTTGTATGCAGTGGTGGTGGACCTGGCCCGCAAGGAGCTGGAGAAGTATGGGATGATGGGGTGAATGGGCAGCAGCGATTGCCCAAGTACCAGCTGGTCGAGTGGTTTGTTGCTTGTCACAACGTGTTTGTGTATGCAGTGGTGGTGGACCTAGCATGCAAGGAGTTAGAGAAGTATGGGATGACCGGCTGGTGGCCGTCCTTTGTCACGGACGCTGGGAGCAACATCAGGCGGGCTATTAGGGGGGAGCTGGCAGCACATGAGGTTGGGGAGCAACCCAGAGGCGGCATGGTAGATTGGTCACGCTGTGCCTGCCACATTGGCGTGGTTGTCGGCTCGATCCGCGGGCGATGTGCCCGCCGCGGCGCCCAATCCGGCCGGAATGGCCTCCTCCGCCGAATGACGGCGGGCGGTCCGGGGCGCTCGTTCCTTCGGGGTGCGCAGTGTGGGCCCAGTCCTGCGATTCGCCGGGCGCGGGGCGGCAGTGCGCGCAATGGGTGCGCGACGCCGGTGCGGCCTGCGGGTGCAGCCGCGCGGAGGCAAGTGGTCAGCAAGAGTTACAACTGGTCGGGCATCGGGGCCACCCTTTGGCGTTCCCCGCATCACGTGACAATGCAGCCAACGTCACCGTATCGATAGTATCTCATCCCCCAGTACGGTTGTGGAGGCGTCCCTAAGTACTGTAACTTCTAGTAACTATATCTCCACTACCGCTAACCCAAATGGAGTGATTCAAGAACCTATGGGTTCCTAGTAAGCTCTACTAAGAGATGAGATTGTTCTTTACTATTCATTGTACTTCCCAGATACCCATAATCAAAGAAACACACTACCCCCTGTGCTTTACACCACACACATGTTCCACAACGTCGTGACCCATGGCCTGGCCAACCTACGCGTCCGCGCCACCCATACCGAAGGCTGCCAAAAGCTTTGCAGTGCAATAGACCGGTAAGTTATGATGCTGGTGTGTCTTGGTGTGTGTGTTGCTGTGCGTGCATATATTTTGGTGGTTATTTGTGTGTGCTGCAACTGCTGCAGCTGCTACTGCTTCGGAATTGTTTCATCAGCAGTGTGCATGTGTCCTTACGATGGCAGGGTCTCCACGTTGGTGAACCACATGCGTGCTAGCACGAAAGCCACAGCTGAGCTGCGAAGGCTGCAAGTGGAAATAATAAAGGAGGGTAATAACGTAGTTTCTAGTGATGAGGAGGGGGTGTCTGCATCAGAGGTGCCCTCCGATGAGTCGGTTGAAGGTGGCAGGAGGCCCAACCTACGGAGGGTACTCCAGCTGGTGAGGTCTGTGGAAACTTGATGGAATAGTACATTTTTTATGTTGCAAAGGGCTGTGCGCCTGAGGAAGGCCATCGACAGATGGTTTGGGCTGCACCCCGAATACGATAATCCCATTGAGATTACACAATGGGGCTACCTGGAGGCCCTCCTCCCAATCTTGGCATCTATCAAGAGGTGCTGTAAGAGGCTGGAGGCGGAGGCATACCCCACGGGCTCCAAGGCTCTCACCAAGTTGATGCACCTCCGGCGTTTCCTTTACAAAATCGGTGACCAGGATACTAAGGGGCCATGTAGTGGGTTGGTGCCATTCTGCAATGACATGCTGTGGAAGCTGGAAGAGGCCCTCAGCGACTCCACGTGGGTCTGGCAAATGGCCTTTTGGTTTTGATGGACCCCACCGGTGAGCGATCGTTGCTAATCACTCAGTGATGTTGTTGTTGGTGTTGTGTATTGTTTCTCACTGTGGTGTCGTTCACATATTCAAAAACACATATAAAAGGTCAGAAGCAGTGCTGATGAATTGCATGGTGTGTGTGCAGTGTACGCCTGGAAGGCTACCCTGGGGCCCTACATAAAGGTACTGGAACCCATCAGGGAGAAGTTCGTGTCGGTGGATGCCGTGATGGAGGACATGTCGGCTGAGCTGCTGGAGTTGTGTCTTAAATTCGCGAAGGACATTGGGTGGTCAGAGGCATCGGGGCAAGCAGGCCTGCCGCCCCATCCTTGACAGCGGCCCGTGCGCAAGCCGAGGGAGAAGCGCATGGGGCATAAGACGTTTGACACTAGCTCTGAGGAGGATTATGATGCAACACGGCAACGGGGCCCAAGGGCAAGCGGTGCCGCGGGGCCTAGCCAATCTGCAGGCGGTGCAGCGGGCGGTGCAGCGGGCGGCGAACTGACGGATGCCACACAACGGTTGATCGCACGACACGTTCAGGAGTTCTTAACGGAACGTTGGAGTTTGTGTGAGCCGGGTACCCCACGAGAGGAGGATGCACTAGATTATTGGGCACGGAATAGTGCTCGATGGCCCATAGTGGCGTGGGTGGCCTGGCACTCATTGTGTGTGCCGGCCGGAAGTGGTTCGTCAGAACGGGGCTTCTCGGTATCCGGCCATACTGTGCGATCTCGGCGGGCATCTCTGGGGGACGAACGCATTGAGCAGCTGACGTTTTTGTCCAGCAACACCGACTTGTAAATTACAAGTTATAATTTTCCGGGTTCTATTGGCTTGTCTCGAATTGGCCCATGGCTTAGTGTGACACTTGTTTTAATTTTGGCTATATGCCCAGCTTGTACATTGGGTAATGTACATGTTGCCTTTGCTGCAAGTCAGGTATCCCTGTGAAAATGTGCCTCTTGGCCCTGAATCTGGCCTTATGAATGCCTCCGCAACTTGCACTGGTCCGCCAGTGCCCCCCCAAACTCGTAAGACCTCCAATTCGCATGGTCCGTTCCTGGGGAACGGACAGGAACGGACCTGAACGGACAAGGACGGGGCCATTCCATGTCAGGAACGGGGCCGTTCCTGAGCCGGGACGGACCCGTCCCTGGGCAGGAACGGACCCGTTCCAACTCCGTTCCGGCCCGGCCCAGATCCGGCCCAAATCCATTCACGAGGAAGAGCGGCCCGGGGCAATTTGGGAACGGGCCCAGGGAGGATGAATTTGCGAGAGACGGAGGCGAGGGCCGAGGGTCGTTCTGGGATGAGACACCGTTCCGTTCTTGTTCTATGCCATTTGGCGGGCTGACTCTGGTCCTCTCGCTTGCATAATGGAGGCGTGCAGTACTAAGTAGCTCCCAAAACCAAATGATATCGACACATGTATTGTATCGATACAGCAACATTAGTGGTAGCCAGAGCCTGCCTTTTTGAAGCCGCGGACCCTTTGTTATCTTACCCGGCACGATGTAGGGACGCCCTACTCGCGGCCCTTGGTGTGAGGGACGCCCTACCCAAGATCGTATTGTATTCCTTGTCCTACGGTAACCCTTATACTTATAAGTATATGGGAGTAGGAGGGGTGGTCCCGCCTAGGTCCCCGTAAGGACCTAGGTGCCCGGCGAGGCGGGTCCGCGGCTCAAAGAGGGCAGGAACCCCACACCCATAGTCTTTTCGTATCATTTGGTTTTGGAGCCACCTGAGGGTGGCTACCACGCTTCCGCCTGGGCGGACGCGCAAGCGCGGAGCAACGGGCTCCCTCCCCGGCCTCCA
>CAJHUC010001576.1:25648-63698 GCA_905146915.1 Ostreobium quekettii
AAGAAGGAAGCCCGCAGAAACAAGGTCGCCATGCGAAAGGCAAAAAAGCTGAGCTGCCAAGCGGAGGAGGCCAAGACCTCTGCTGAACAACATGTCGCCCAGTTGAGCGATCGCCTACTGAAGTAGAAGCTAAGGGCTCAGGAGGCGGAAGAGAAGGTCGCTCAACAGAAGAGACAGCCCAAAATGGGCACTGGTCCATCTGAGCCGCTGCCGAGGATTCCAGAAGCGGAGGGCGACTGGAAGGTTGTCGGCAAGCAGCGGCCCAAGCGGAAGAGCCCGTCGCCAGGTGAGACGGTGCCAAAAATTTGGGCGAGTGAGAAAAAAGGCCGGAAGGTCCAGCCCGTTGGGCAAATTGTGGAGATCGGAGGCCGGAAGGTCGAGACCCATGAGCCAAGGGTCAGATCACAGGTGCACATAAGGACACCTAGTGAGCCGGAGCAGAGCAGTGACGAGTCGCTCACGGAAAGCGCTCGTGCTGTGTGCGGCCCTAGTCCGGAAAGGCCGAAAGGTCATGATTGGAGCCCCCGGAGACCCGCATTACCGGAGTGGGGACCGGGAGAGAGCGCCAGGGTGCTGGAATTTATTCCGGACACTGGTACGCCATATAGCCGGCAACCACCATGCCGTGCTATGTGGACAAAGTTCCACAGTGATCTTGTGGACGAGTTGGACGAAGGCTGGCAAATGGCCGCCGAACGTTTTGGAGAAAAATTAACCACCGCGAGATTAGTGAGAATCCAAAGGTGGTACGGTCCTGGGATGGTAGATCAAATAGCCAGAGAGGACCCAAATTGGCCTGAAAAAATGGCTTTTGCGCTCAAGCACATCCCTGAACCGTGGGACTTGAGCGAAGGAACGCCGGAAAGGCCAGATCCCAACGATCCCCATGAGCGGTGGGCAGAGATCTCCGAACTGTCGTTCTCATCCTGTGCTTCCCCGTTGCCGGGAGATATGTTGACGCGGGCGCAAGTGCATAGAATGGAAAAAGAGAGACGACATATGCGAAATCGAGATCGATTCGCTCGTGCAAAGAAGTTGGATGAACGGAAGGCGCGAAAAGCCAGCCAGCGCAGAGAGATGAAAGCCTTTTGGCGTGAGCGAGATCGGCAGTTAAATCCGCAAAAATATGAGTGGAAGAGAGCTCACAAACGCCAGCGCAAGGCTAAGATCAGGCGGTTTTTCGCTGCAAGAGGCAGCCAAAAGGCACAGCGCCTTGAGGCGAAGCCGGCGGCCGACGAGCTGGATCCGGCCCAACAAGCAAAAGCTTTCGCTGAGCTTGAAAGAGCCCCGCCGCGGCAAACAGCCAGATGGGCTAACGAGTCGAGTGGAAGCGATAGTGGTGTGACCCACCCCGCTCGATTCATCCCTCTACAGCCTGGAAAGGCATCGCCTCCAGTTGAGGAGACTCCAACCCCCAAGGAGGCAACATCTTCTAAGGAGAAGAAGAAGCCTGAAAAGGCAAAGGAACAGCCTGCAAAGGCACAGCAGCAGCTTGGAAAGGTAAGGGAGGAACCTCAAGGAACTCAGAGAGTAGTTCCAGGTAACATTGCCGATGCAGTGTCTCCCATTAACCCTGTTGTGAAAACACACTTGCGTACATGTGCAGAAATTGGAGATTCTGCTAGACATGACGAAGTTGTGTATCTCGGTTCGGCAGGGGAGCCGGCAGAACCCATTCTTCAAGAGAGGAGGGAAGTTTATGCTGTTGTGCAAAGGCAGGAGACAGCCCTGGAAAAGGCCAGGGCAAAAGCTGATAAGACTGCTCGACTGCTGGCTGTGATAGGGGAAGAGGATTACGCTGAGTTCCTGCAGTTTCAGGAGTCTCGACGTGCAGGCCGACAGGCCAAGGGAACTCCCCCCGGTGAGAGCAGTTCTGGACAGGAACCCAGTGGTATCAAATACCTACCTGGGAAGCCTGGTCCAGGATATCAGCAGCGCAGGGCGCAGCAGCTCGAAAAAGAGCCAGGCCAACCTCAAGTGCCCCGTGAAATGCCCCAAAGACCATCTCCCGTGGTGTATGCCCCTGTGATACAGGATGCCCATGGGTTCTGGGATACGCTGGGGGCGTTTCATGACCCATTCGGTGGTGTGTACTACAAAGGGTACTACCACCCACGGGGAGCCCGGGCACCATACAGGGCCGAGATCCCAACAGCTGCACTGCAGCGCATTCCCGCGAAACTTTGCGGGTTATTCGATGCACACCAGACTGCGCTGGGAATTTATGTGCCCGGAAGCCAGGAGGCTGCTATAGAATGGCACGCTGTGCATAGCACTGGCCGCAGAATGCAAGAGGAGGAGGAGCCCGTAAGGGTACAGATGGGGCCTAGGACACAGGTTGGCCCCTCAACACCAGTTCGTCCAGTGGCTCAGCCAGGAATGGCGCCAAGACAACCGGCGATGCCCTTTACGATGGGCTAGTCTGGGCCAAGGGGAGTGCAGCCTCCGCTGCCGTCTACACAACAGAAAATTCAGAGTTTGCAGGAGATGTCTCCCTTTGCCCAGGAGCAGGCGCTCTACCAGGCTCCTCCATATCAGCAACCCGGAAGGGTATACCAGCCCGAAAGGGTACATCAGCCCGGAAAGGTGCAGCAGGCGGTCATCGCCCCAAGGCAACAGGTGGCCCCAGCACAATCTTATGAAGAGCCCTCCTATCCGATGGAGTCGGAGGAGTTCGAGGGCGTGTATGGGCACCCACCAAGCTACATGCAGGCACCTGAGCCCCAGCATCAGGAACAGTATGCCGCAGTGGTTGAGGAGCTGCCAAGGGCTATCGAAGGGCCACCACCGCCGCCAGCCGATTATGACCCCATGGGGCCCGGATATATGAGCCAGGGGTACTTGACGGCAGCGCAAGGAGTGCCCTTCGCCCCTGTGTACTTACAACCCGAAAGTGAAACTCAGGTGAGCATGCCTAAGATGAATACTCAAGGCATGAAACCCCCAAAGTGGAATGAGGACAAACAGACCTTGACCAAGTGGTTACAAGAAATTGTGATGTATTTGAAAACCACTGTGGCACCCCAATCTCAATGGGGTTGGATCACACTGAATACTCTTGAGGAGTTAGTGAAACACGGCCTGCTTGCTCAACTGGGGCACTTGTGGGGGGTTACAATCGATGCAGAAGTGCTCTCATAGCCAGAATTCCAATTGTCATGGGAACAATTTAAATATGGCATAGAGACACTTTATGATCACAAATGTTCAGACTTTGACATAAGGTCTGAAATTGCAGCCTTTACAAAGGCAGGGACTTTGGGTCCCGACACAATCAAATACATGCAGCTCTTGGAACAAACGTTTCTCAAGTGTGAAAATGAACTTGATGACTTTTCCAAGTTGCATGCATTACATAATGGACTTCATCCAGACATAAAAAGAAAATGTTTATTGAACAAAGACGATGAGCAGTGGACCACATACTCCAGCCTGCAGGCTTATTTGTATAAAGTTGGTCCCACATATGACCAAGAGTACAAGGCATATGGTGCTCGTCGAAATGAAGGCCGAAATGGCAAGCCAAGCGCGAGTACTCGCCTTCCCCCTAATCGGATTATTCAAAAATACCACACCTTGAAAGTGGACAATCGGGGAAAGCCCGTTTTGAATAACAGGCCGAAAGGTCACGGGGGAGTGGTTTATAAACATTCTCATGCTAATGAATCGCAGGCCCCAGGGGAGCGTGTTTACGAGTCGCTGGCCAACATACGCGACCCCATGGAGGGGAAGATGGTCACTGACAGGTCGCAGTTACGCGACACTACGATGGAGGTTCTCAAAAGAGCCGGCCGGTGCTTTAGATGTTTTAAAACATACACCGCCGACCACCTCTCCACGGGTGACTGTCCAGGCCGAGGAAAGCTACCCATGATGCCGGTACGCCCTGGCCATTCCATGAGAACCTCACACACAGTTTCGCGTGCACTCTGTTTTGCAGCATGGAAACATAATGTGAACAGTGTGAAACTGATGCAAGCACCATTGGATGTGAGACACAATGTGGCACCAGTGGTTCCAGTTCCTAAACTGAGCACTTTACAAGCTGCTATCAATGATGTGGTGAAAACTCGTCACACACATGCTCAGTCTGGAACAACCCGGAAGGGTCTGCACAGTGATATGGATCACTCTGATTGCATGTTGAAACCTGTGCACTTCAACCACATTCAATCCTTGGTTGCCCACCAGTTTACACTGGATGCCTGTGCCAACCCCAAAGGGGATAATGCACTTTGTATACGATATTGTTCCCGAGATACAAGTTTCTTGAAGAAACCTTTATCTCACGAATTTGTGTGGATCAATCCACCTTTCAAGAATGCTGAGCTATTTTTAGATCACTACTTTGCTGAACGAGCAAAGGCTCCCAAGCAAGTAGGAGCATGCATCCTTCTACCCGCATGGCGGACTTTTACTGATGATCCTAGGCTGCGCCGGCTGCGCACCCTTATCCATTACCCAAAGGGTACCCGGTTATTCACACAACTGGACGTGGATCATATTGGCCGCCAGGAAATGCCTAGTATACCTTGGCCAGTCAATGTATATTATCAACCCCCCGAGGGGGCAGCGGGATACCGCATCTGGAAGGTCTCTCAAGACCATCCTCGTTTGATTTTTACTGGTCAGGTTGGGCATCAACCAGCGTCCATCCTCTTTGATACGGGGGCGACTGGCACTGCCTATATCAGCCCAACCTGCTGTCGTCGGTTAGGCTTAACGCCTAAGAATCTGCAATCCACATCCAATCGACAGCTACATTGCTTGAATCGCCTTCAGCGATTGGCGCACGCTACTCGTCGTATTGTGGATCCTACGGAGTTTTCCACAACCCCACATGTGGATTCCTCTCCATCCGAGGCTGAAGTCCTCCTTGCAGATGGTTCTTCCCTTCCTTCGTTGGGAGTGGTTGATGTCCCCTTAACCATTCAGGGGTACAAGGACACCGTTCGCTGTGTGGTCATAGACCTCTCTGACGATTATGACATCATTCTTGGCTACAATTGGCTCTATGAGCATGCCGGTGTCATTGATTATTGTCAGGTCCACGTCCGTGTGGTTTTCCGTGGGCGTGAAATCACTCTTCATAGTTTTCTCCAAAACCCTCTGGCTCTCCCTTCTCCTGCTCGCCGGTTGGGTCATTTATGTTCATTGGGATTTGCTCGCTGCGCCTACCAGCGGGGTTCTCCTCTCCGTTTAGTTTTGGTTCGCCGGGTCGGCGATCTCCCTGAGGGGGACGTACCAGGCCCTTCGGCCACCACAGGTCGAAAGACCACATCCCACGCGGTGAATCCCGCAAATATTACATCTCTATTGGAGGAGTACAAGGATCTTTTTCCTGATGAACTCCCTACGGGTCTTCCACCCGATCGGGGGGTGGCTTTGACAATTCCCCTAGAAGAGGGAACTAAACCGGTAAAGCGACCAGCTTTCCGGTATAGTCCAAAGGAAATGGACGAGATTAGATCACAGGTCGATTACCTGCTGAGAAAAGGACTGATCACGGAGAGCAGTAGCCCATTTGGGGCTCCAATACTTTTTGTACCGAAGCCAGATGGCAGCCTCCGAATGTGCATCGACTATCGAGCACTAAATAAAGCCACGATTAAGAATAAGTGGCCAATCCCTCGAATAGATACCCTTTTGGATCAACTGCAAGGGGCCAAGATCTTTTCGGCTATAGACTTGCAGCAAGGGTATTATCAACTTGGGATTGACAAGGCCGATTGCGCCAAAACGGCTTTTGTGACGCCGTTGGGCCTTTACGAGTTCAAGGTACTTCCTTTTGGTCTCGCGAATGCCCTAGCGATATTAAAGCAGATGATGCACCATATATTTGGTGATCAAATCGGCAAACACGTCCTGGTTTACCTGGACGACATCTTAGTGTTTAGCCAAACTGCTGAAGAACATCTTAAACACCTGCGACAGGTGTTAGAAATGTTAAGACAACAGAAGTTGTATTGTGGCATGCATAAATGTCAATTCAACAAGGAGGAAATCTCCTACCTGGGACATGTGGTGTCTCAAGAGGGTATACGCCCAGATCCCAAAGGGATCGAAAAGGTTAAGAACTGGCCTTTACCACAATGCGTAAAGCATGTACAACAGTTCCTCGGGCTGGCAAACTATTTTCGAAAGTTCATACAGGGCTATTCGAAAATGGCTACTCCCTTGACAGACTTGACCAAACAAAATGGCAAGTGGGAGTGGACAGCGAAATATCAAGAGACGTTTGAGCATATAAAGGAGTGTTTAACCATAGCTCCATTGCTCAAAATGCCAGACCCTAAGAGACCTTTTGAGGTCATAGCAGATGCCTCTCAGACTACAGTGGGAGCAGTTCTGATGCAAGACAACCATCCAATCTGCTATGCCAGCAGAAAGTTCCTCCCGGCGGAGTTGAACTATAGTGTGACGGACCAAGAAGCATTGGCTTCTATCCACGCTGTCCAGTTATGGAGGTGTTACCTTGAAGGAACACACTTCAAACTGGTAACAGACCATTGTCCGTTAACTTACCTTAAGTCACAACCACAACTAAGCCGAAGACAGGCCAGGTGGTCTGAAATCTTACAACAGTTTGACTTTGACTGGGAATATCGCCCAGGCCGAAAGAACGTGGCTGATCCACTCTCTCGCATCCCTCCATCTCCTGATGAACGGGAAGCCAGGAGGAAAAGTCAACTGATTGTCTATGGCTTAAGAATAATACACAAGCGGGGAGACAAGAAAAAGATGGTAGAGGCAGAGGATCTGGCCTCCAGAATCCGTCGGGCCTATGGTCAAGATCCCCAGCTTGCGTCTGTAAAACAGTAGCAAGAGATGCGCTGTACAGACAGGTTATGGCTGCGAGGCAAACAGGTATATATTAGAGGTGGCCACCCGGATCCGTTAATAGCGGACAGAGGTTAATTTCCGTTAATTTTCCGTTAATTAACTGAAAATAACGAAAAAAGATAAAAATTAACCAAAAATTAGCGGATTTTTGGATTTTTTAGGGATTTTTGGGTTTTAGTCATACTTATAGTTTATGGAATTCGCTATTAGAGAGTATGTTTGTATTTTATTTCAACCTATGCATACTAGATTTTCAACTAGCCGCAGTTGTTGTGATTTTTTGGGTTTTTTTTTGATTTTTTTGGATTTTTTTCGTTTTTTCTGAATTTTTCTCCCTTTTTCCTTAACGAAATTTAACGGACAGCTGATAAAAATTAACGAACCGGACTTAACGGACCGGATGGCATCTTTGAGTGGCCACCTCTAGTATATATACGAGCCAGTTTGCGGACTGAGATCTGCCAGTTGGCTCACGACCATCCAAGTGCAGGACACTTTGGTAAAGCCAAAACTCTGGACTTAGTCCAGAGGCATTACTGGTGGCTAGGAATGCGACGAGAAATACAACTATATGTTGATACTTGCCTGGTTTGTCAACAGGCTAAGTACTCTCGTCAAAAGACCCCAGGCTTATTACAGCCTCTGGGCATTCCTGAGGAGCCTTGGACTGAACTGTCCATGGACTTCATTACACAACTGCCAAAAACTAAGGGAGGTCATGATGCTATCGTCATGTTCATCGATAGACTGACCAAAATGGTCCGCTTCGCAGCCACGACCACCGAGCTCTCCAAAGAAGGAGCAGCTGACCTGTTGGTGCATAATGTGATAAGGCACCACGGTCTCCCCTCTCAAATAGTGTCCGACAGAGACGTTTGGTTCACTTCCAGGTTTTACCGGTACCTGGCTGAGAGGTGGAATATTCAGCTCAACATGAGCACTGCGTACCATCCACAAACGGATGGCCAGACCGAAGTCATGAATCGGATTCTGGAGGATTACTTACGCAGCTATACGCGTTCTGACCATGACGCGTGGGATGAACTATTAGCCATGGCCGAGTTTGCAATGAACAACTCGAAAAACATTTCCACCCAAGAGATCCCGTTCTATTTGAACTATGGTCGACACCCAAAGAGTCTCTTAGCTCTTGGGGTGCAAATTCGGAAGCCTTTGAAGGGCTATGACAATCCGAATGCCCGTGGCTTGGTAGTGGCCATTGATAGGGCACAGCAGCCTTACTTAAGGCATACTGGTACACCCCTCGTGGAGGGACTACCAGTTGTGACACGATTTGATCACCGTGTCCAATCGGCACTGAAAGAGGCTAGGGCGTGCTTGGAAAAAGCACGAGATAGACAGTCAAAGCATGCGGACCGCCATCGGAGGGATGTGTCGTTTAATAAAGGAGATGACGTCCTCCTTTCAACACAACATATCACCCTCAAACACCCTGGAACTCGAAAACTGTTACCGAGGTGGATTGGGCCCTTCACCATCCTCGACCGGATAGGTCCTGTCACATATCGACCGGAACTTCCGGAAAGCATGCATAAGATACATCCAGTATTTCATGTATCAAAGATTAAGCCGTATAAGGCTAGTGGCAGAGTACAGCCACCTCCAGTCCCTATTGAAATCGAAGGGGAACTGAAATATGAAGTTGAACGCATTTTTATAAAAAAAATTAAAAAGCGCGGAAGGCGCCAAAACTCGGTAGAGTACCTCGTCAAATGGCTGGGATACGGGCATGAGCATAATAGCTGGGAATCAGCAAAAGCAGTTGCAAATGCACAGGAACTGGTTCAAGCATTTGAAAATGGAAAAACTCCTGTTGTGCATGTGCCAACGGACCGTAGTACAAAATGTACACGTTGAAATAAGCTCATGTATGGTTATGCCTTTGACAGGTCCTGCCGAAGTGGGCCCAGAAGCAGAATGGGTATACCGGGCCCCGTACTCGTACGTTGTTTGGACATATGAACGCAATGTCCGTAGCTATCTTGAACGGGGAATATCTGGCCACGGAGCAGCCATTGATCCAACCTCTGCGAGAGCCCGTCCGTGCTCGTGGGCGAGGACAAAATCCATATTCGTGGGGTGGACATAGTTGGGCATATGGTGGCCGCACGTATTGGGGTAGGGGGCGTGCTGGGTGACCTGCATGTCCAATATCTTTCCCTTGAACGGACATAGGCCGGAAGGTCAGAACATTGCAGCCGAAGTGCTAAACGAAGAGTTTTAATGAGGGTTGTCAAAGGCCGGCAGGTCATGTAAAACAACCACTCTTTCTCTTAATCACCGTATGTATAATGTATGTATGATTACCGTGCAAACTGGGCATGTGGCAAATCGCACAGCCAGTTGTCGTATACATACATAATGTTCCTGCTCCCGTATCCACATGTTGGGACGAGGACGCCCCTCTCCCTGAGGGGGACGAATGTTACGCGCACCGGCCTGATGTGGGGGACGCCCTACTAATGGCCCTTGGTGTGGGGGACGCCCTGCCCAAGATAACTATCCTCGACTCATGGTAACCATTCTAGGTATTAGGATATGGGAGTAGGAGGGGTGGTCCCGCCTAGGTCCCCATAAGGACCTAGGTGCCCGGCGTGGCGGGTCCGCGGCTCAAAGAGGGTAAGAACCCCACACCCACATGCTTTACATATCAGATTACCAACAATGACATGATTTGATCACCGTGTCCAATCAGTGCAAAAAGAGGCTAAGGCGCATTTAGAGAAAGCACAAAATAGGCAGTCAAAGCATGTTGACCGCCATGGGAGGGATATGTCATTTAGTAAAAGAGATGATGTCCTCCTTTCGACACAACATATCACCCTCAAACACCCTAAAACTCGAAAATTGTTAACGAGGTGGATTGGGCCCTTCATTATCTTTGACCGGATAGGTTCTATCGCATATTGACTAGAACTCCCAGAAAGCATGAGCAAGATACATCCAGTTTTCTATGTATCAAAGCTCAAGCCTTATAAGGCTAGTGGCAGAGTACAACCACCACCTGTCCCTATCGAGATCGAGGGGGAACTGGAGTGTGAGGTCGAATGCATCCTTGATAAAAGGATAAAAAACCATGGTCGTAGACAGGACTCTGTTGAGTACCTTATCAGATGGCTGGGTTATGGCCATGAACATAACAACTGGTAATCAGCAAAATCAGTTGCCAATGCACAGAAATTAGTTCAAGCATTTGACAATAACAGAACTCTTGTTGTTAACTTACAAAATGGTCACAATACGAGATGCAAGCATTGATTATAAGCATATCTGTTCTCCTGTGTGTAACAAACACTACTGCGGTGGGCTCAAAAGAATACCGGTTATCAAGAAATCTGGTCCCACTCATAGTTTGGGTATATAACCACCATATCCATCGCTATCATAAATGGCAAGAGGATTCAGGGCGACGGACCATTCATGGCAGCCGCGAGCTGAAGTCGAGGCAAAGACGGAGACCCGGGCTACACCCAGTGGGGTCGCAGCCATAGGAGAACGGGCCAAGGCATTCGCACGGGGGGATGTGCGGGGTGATACCTGCATATCCTGAACATTCCTTGGGCGTTTGTATGCCGAGAGGTCATACTGCAGAAAATTGTATATTATAGATTAAAAATAAACTTTCCAGCCGGTAAGTTGAAGGAAGAGTTTTAACGAAGGTTGTGTGCAGAAACATTCTCCTTGTAACAACCACTCTTTTTCTTCAATGCATATCTTGTAAACATAGAATAGTCCAAATTGGGCATGTGGTGCAATACACAACCAAGCGCCATATACAGCAGGCTCATCAGCCACGCATGTATCTACTCCCATGTCTACACACAGGGATAGGGATGTCCCACCTCCCTGAGGGGGACGAATGTTACGCATAACCTAGTGTGGGGATGCCCTGCCATGGTCTCCTATTGTGAGGGATGACCTACATAGGGTACAATTATAATACCCAAACCGGACCCTATACTATTATACAATATAGGAGTAGGTCGGGGTGGTCCCGCCTAGGCAAGGACCTAAGTGCCCGGTGAGGGTGGTCCATGGGTTAAAGAGGGTAGGAACCCCACACCAACAATTAACACATATCAATCGCGGGTCACCCTGTGTGGCTTTGAGCAGCACGTTCAATCGGTTGGGCCAATATTTTTTTTGGGGGGGAACATTACATTGATATCTTAATATTGTAAATTTTGTAAAACATGATATTTGTGCCCCTACTAGCTTAGCGAGCCTCGTTCTTTTGCAAATTTTGTGTGCTGGCATGATGGTCGTCACAGCAATGTCAATGACATTATATCATGTGTGACCTTGCCCTTGCTATGCAAATTGTACTGTAAGGGCAAAGTTGCACATGATATTGCTATATCAACAAGCGTGCCATGTTGCACTGTGCAACATATGCGATTAACCTAAAGGATTATTTCTGTGATTGTGTTGGCAGGTACCATGGTGTTTTTGCATATGCCATCAATGATGACGAAAGGCGGTCGCCAGTGACGCTTGTGTCATATGCATTGCTGGCCGCCACTTGACTTTGAGATGGCAGCGCCTTGCACCACATTAAGACATCTGAATGGTGGACGTTGACTGGGTCCCAGTGTGGAGTTTCGCTTAAAGAAATGTGCATTGTGATATTGTTGTGCATTTTTTCAGTGACTTATCACATTGTAGGTTCTATTGCAGGTTTTGTGATGACAACCTCTTGGTGTGTCTGTGATGCCCTCACACCATGCTATCGGCTACATGGGCCCGCACCATCGCAGGCTTGAAGCGGCAGTGTTGTATCCGGGTTGCTTTTGGCCAATGTTTTTGTGACTAGTTGTATAACAAGTTTTATAACAATAATATCTTATGCCAAATTCTTGGCGTGTCTTGGATGCCCTTGTACTATGTGATTGGCTACACAGGCCTGTCTTGTTCCAGGCTTTGAGTGGCAGTGTTGTATCCCATTGCCATGTGGCCAGTTTTTCCCCTCATTATGCGATCGGCTGCACGGGTCCCGTTCCATTGCAGGCTGTGAACGGTAGTGTCATATCTTGGTGTCGGGCAAAAGAGCGATTCAGCGGCAGTGGCACAGGAATAGAGGCAACGGATTTTTTAGCAGAGTCAATGGCAAGTATGGTAGGAAAAATAAGTACAACAGAAAACCAGGCAACCAACAGATTTGTTGACGAAGTCAATGGCAACCTGCGGAAAACGCACAGAAAAAAATGAAGACAATTTTCTTGCCAAGGTCAGCGGCAGCAGCGGCAATGGAAGAAAGTAAAGGTAATTTTTTTAAATCAGAAAAAACCGCTGAAATCGCACGATTAGTGGAAAATATGGAAAAAACGGAAATACAGTATGGCAATCAACGGACAGTAGCGGGTGACCAGCGCCGACCTCTAAAGGGGTTGTGATCTTTCTCAGCACACGTCAGTGTGGGTGCTGCCCCCATGGGGCCCACAGCACGGGCCGGGGTAATGCAGCATTTAGCAATTTTGAAACCGTACTCGCATGTACTCGCATGTACTGCTTGCCATCGTTGTTGAACAAGAAATCTTGAACTTCGAGATCTTCTCACCAACGAAAATGGCAGGGTGAGTGAATGTGCTGCTGCCTGTGAACTTCACCGGTCAATTCTCACAGAAAAGAGATTCCGACCCCTTTGTGAGGAAGGCTCATTCTTTTCTTTCGGGGCAGTAGATGCCAGCAACACACCATCAGTCTAAAACCCCAAACCATCGCTGGCCGCCGTGTACGGGTTGGTCGGCATCTGCCCTCAGAGTTGCTGGTACATCGAATGGCCCAAGCAGCCAAAGAACGGGCAGGAGCGCAGAGGTACACAAAGGTGCTCCAGACTGATGGCCTCATTACCGCCCGCAGCCCGGCTGCTGCCCTGGAAATCCCAGTACAAGCCCCCGCACACTCCGCGGCAGCGCCTCGATGTCAGCCTCGGCTACTTGCCCAGCAAAAGCCTCATCCCTCGGTCAGGAATTGACCACCCTCAGTAACCTGAGGTCCTGTACACCAGCCTGCCAGGAATCGACCATCCTCAGTAACCCATGGGCTTGCAGGACTGGCAGTACGTGACCTTGCTCCTGTACATCAGCCTGTCAGCGTCTCTGGTACTTCCGACTCCCTGATGCGCCGTGTTGACATTGGTCACACCGTCCTGCTCTCCCCCGCCGGTTTTCCCAGCCCCCGTTTCTGTGCGCAGTTTTCCGGCCCATACGCCCCCCGTTAGTAAGGAGCATGGAGTGACTGGCGGCGTGGTCGGCGGCACCCCGTGGCCCGCGAAGCCATGGCGGGCCGGCAGCCTGCAGGGGAAGCACCCCACGCGCCTCTGCCGGGGGTCGGAGAAGGACAGATGATCGGCCAGAAGGAGGGCTACATAGGTGGGGGTCGCACTCGGGTGTGGGGAGGGGCGGGGCGGAAGGGGGGTGGGGTGGGAGGGAGGGGACATTTTGTCGATAGGAGCTTTGGGAAATTTTGGGTGTCGCTGGCAGAATGGCGGCGGCGCGAGGCGGAGTTGAATGGTCGAATCCGCTTCAAAAGTGGTCGGGGGGATCATGAACTTTTCTTGGTGGTGTTGATGGGTTCGGGGTCCTCGTGCAGGGCCGGGGGCTTTCTCGGGATGGTGTCTGTGGCCCTGGCGGGTCGGCGGTGTTTTAAGTTTGTGCTACCGCGCGTGCGTGTGTGCGCTCCGGACGGTTTCGCGGCTTTTGCCCCAAGTCTGCGCCGTGGGTGGTTTCGAACGGCAGTGACCTGTGCTGTACGGCAGCCGGTCGGTTGACGAGCGACGTGCCAATTGGCTGCTGGCTGGGGCGGAACGGCGGCTGTTGTCGGTCTTTGGAAAAATGAAAGCGCAACATAAAACCCCAAGGCTGTGGCTGTCGCCAGATGGACGGACAGCGTTCTCTGTCCTCGCAGCGTTCTTGTTAGGTTCCCATGCCTACATTGGCCCAGGGCACCGGGCGAAGCCCACGCACTCCCTTCCGTTTGGCGCTGTTGATTGTGCACGCACTTTGTGCGAATGTCTGTTCACGGAATGCGCCTCGTGTCCCAGGCATCCACTGGCGCTGATCTTGTTGGCGCCCGCTCCTTGATCCTGTGCACAGGGAAAATCGGCGCATGGACAAAAGTGGCGTACGGGCTGCCTGGCTTCGCGACGACCTCGCTGTCGTTCCTGATATCTGTGTACGCCAATGACTTTTACAACCTCTTGGTGAGCATCTCAACCTCCACTTGCTTTGTATCCAGATCCCACGCGACGGGACCTTGAGGCCCGGTCAGTACAGCTGACGGGAGTCCCCCTGTCCGCCAGGATTTTTGTTCTTGCCTTCTTCTCCTCTCGCACCCCTCCCATGGGTGTGCCATCCGAATTTCGGTGGATTTGCTGCCATGCCTTGTATCTTTTGCACTTCTCCAATGGACTCTCTTCCTGCCATGTACACTTAGAAACAATGGCACACACAACGGCCACCAAGAGTGGTGCACAAATTGCACATATGACTCCAATCGCTCTCTCAGGCCGCCGTTCACTATGCCCCCCCTTTCCCTTGCCCAATTTCCACAACCACCACTGTTGCGTGGCCCCCTTGCACTCAATCTGCCACATACCATCGCCACCTCCGCTGTTCAATGGACCCCTCCACTCCCTCCTCATTTGTGTGTTTGTGTGTGTCCTCCACTATGCGGCCTCTTCCTTCCAGGGTGTGGGCTTATCTTTCCTGTCCTTCTTCACTGCCCTTGCCCGATCTTTCGATGTCCTCACAGACCCCGTGATGGGCTGGTTTTCTGACAGAACGCGGACATCTTGGGGCCGAAGGCGGCCGTTCATGGCCAGCGGGTGTATCTTCTACGCACTCCTGTTTGTTTTGCTGTTTTCCCCACCAGTAGGACAAGGTAATTGTTGACTAGAAGCACACGAAACCCACCTTCGTTATTGTGTGGCATAGTTCTGCCCTTGCATAATGACACAGGATTCTAAGAGAAATCTGTCTAGGCTTGCCTGCCGGCAACTTGTGTATGACATGGACTTAGTACTGTAAGCTAGTGAAGAGTCATATTTCAGCAGCTCTAACTGTTACGCTGGGTTTTGCACAGCCACAACATCGGCTCCAACACCTTTCGAAGGCCTCCACACACAGACTACGGGTTTGTGAAGTTGTTTTCTTGTTTCTGCAGTGTGCACTTGTTGAATGGCCAACCCTCAGACAGACATTCGCCTTTGCCAGGAAAGCTATCACTTTGCAAGTACTGTGGAAATTGTTTGTTGGAACATCGATGCATTCACTCCAATTTGTAAGCAGTGGAGTGAACTGCCAGTTGGGTTTCTCATGTGTGGATCGAGGCGTGGCAGGCAAAGAAACTCAATTTACACACCCAATCAGCCTTGGGCTGTGGTGAACTCTCCCTTCAGTGTCATTATATTTCTATTGCTTGCTTCTGATTCAATTGAACATGTTGCTCCCACAGAAATGCGCAACGAAATTTGCAAATCCACAAGATATATGTGAAACCTTGAAAGACTCATGCACTGCAAGATCCAAGCAAAAGTGCAACCTTGCGTTGCAGCTTTTTGCCTCTAGCCATCAGAGTCATTCCCGTTGCAGAAAGGGCAGTTGTGGGCGACCCACTGATTTGTTCAAGTCATGCTGATGCTCATGGTCTGGCAAAAGCAGTGAGACTCACATCAATTTAGACAGCATATTGCGCTATTAGCACACCAGTTATTCCCATGCTATGACATGTTCTTTCTGTTAAAAAGCCAGTATTAGCATTGGTATATCATGCATCCATTGCCCCTTTCAGGATGGTGTCATGTTTAATTTTGCACAATCGTTTGTGTTCTGACCACTCCAATGTTTCTCTTGTAGGTGGAAGCAGCAACACTGCCACGCTATGGTTTGCTGTCTTTTATCCCACTTTCTATCTATTTGACACATTCACGAATGTGCCCTATGAGGCTCTTGGGCCTGAGCTCTCAGATGACTACATTGAAAGGAACCAAGTTTTCTTCACCGCAAAAATCTTCAACTTCCTAGGTGAACCTAATTTTGCCCTTACCGGCTCATGTTGGTTGCTGTGGTGCTAGTTTGCTTGCAGACAACACAACACAACCTGCCAGCCCAGTGCTTTTCTGTTGCTTTCCAAATTGCACTACAAGTGACAGTTTGGATGCCTGACTTGTTCCAATTGCACATTATCCCTGTTGGAAATGGTATTGAGCCAGGATCCAAATGTTCACACTGTCTATCAGCAGTTGCCTCAATGTTCCACTTCCTTGAATGGTGCGAAGAACATGCACATCCACTTCATAACGGTAGCATGGAAGTGCTTGCAAGTACATGTAGATGCACGCTGACCGGCATCCCTGACGTCGCCTCACAGGTGCAAGGACGGCACATTGCCATTGTCTGCCAAGTGTTGTCACTGTAGAGCTTACGCTCACTTGCAGACTGCAAGGAATTGTTGAATTTTGTGTCAGTGCACCCCCCGTTTCATTCCCAGCACTTGTTTGCTGTGTCAACTGTCGTCATAGTGCCACCCTGTGGTAACAGCCCAAGCATTCGTGAACAGTTCTGATACAACTGGGTAAGACACCAGGAAGAGTACCTTCAATGCCATTTTAAATTTTGGGGGCAAAGCCTAGCATTTGTAGCATTCTTACATCTTTTCAATGAACACTGTGTTCGCTTCACTAACACTGTGACAGTGTTGGTGGATGATTGTATTGCTCATTTTCTTTCCACAACCAACCCCCCTTTCAAATGCAAAAGCACTGTGTTGCGATTCGAACATTCCTTGGCGAGGCAATATTGACTGCTATCTGCTCACGTCTTGCGGTTTCCTCACAGTGCAAATCTCTACTTGGCTGCCCGTGATTGGCCACACTTACATTTTGATCTGCAGGAATGCTGGTTGCTGCTGGTGCCCCAGCATGCATCACGTTTCTTCTTCGCAAGATAACCAATGCATATCTAGACTGCCGGAGCATGTTCTCCATCGAAAATGTACCAGGTTTAGACCAGCCGAATCCACCGGAGTTCCTTGAACCGTCCAGTAGGACGTGCTCAAAAGGGACATACTGCGATGGCTCCTCTGGGCGGGTGAGCTTCTGCTGGCTGTTTCCCTGGCAGTGTTTGCCACTTGTCGCGCTGGTTTGTTTCAATTCTTTTGGCTTGTATGACTTGATGGTGTTGTGATATGGGGGTATCTCTGCACCACTAGTTTCAACACAAAGAGGCGCAAAGAGGTTCCGCTGTGCAGGTTCATTGCCTTTCAAAACTCTTGTTGCAATCTGAAGTGTAGCTGCTGTGTTTTTGCTGAATGAGAACAGGCTCCTGCTTATGTTTTCCGCTTTAACAAGTGTCCACATGCTCCGTTCGACATGAGTGCACAGGTTCCACACGTCCTTCAAATGTCCACATTGATGACGTGCTAGGCTGGACTGGACAGGGAACTGGCTATGCCATGAACGTGTGTGCTAACAGACTGATGCTGGAGGTTGCATGTGTGGCTGCAGGTATGTTTTTTGCAGACCTACCTGCAGGACACTGTTAGGGAGTACTATGAGCTGGAGCTGGAGAACCTGAATGACCAGTGTAGCAAAGCTATCCTGTCCCCAAGCCTGTTGGACTGTTTTGGAAGGAGTGAGTCTGTTTGTGAGACACCTGAGGCTGAGGATGCAGATGTCTGTGTCCCTGCGGAGAGATTCTCCATATCTTACCTTGACGCCCAACGAAAATCGTTCTTCTTTGTGTCCCTGGTGTTCGGTGTGTACTTCATGGCCAGCATGTGGAACTGTGTGGTTTCCATTAGAGAGAGGAAGATGTCTGTGGGGGCCAAGGTTGCAGTCCCCCTGGTGCCATCGATTCTGCGAGCATTCAAGAACCGTGCATTTCGGCCCCTCCTGGCAGCCTGGGCGCTGGATGGGTTGGCCTTGTCAGCAATTGTGACTATGTTCCCTTTCTTTATTCGGTATGTCGTCATCAGTGATGGTGTGAAGGCCAACGAGGGAGGTTATCCGATGGATCCGATGGTAGGGGCCAGCTTCTCATGAGCTTGCACTTTGCACTCTCTTGTGCCTAGTATCCCTTTGTGCTGTGTCTGACTATATGTGGGAGGATTGAGTCCTAGTCTGCTCGTCGACCGGAGGTTAGCATTTCAGGGAATTTGGGACAGGAGCTCCACTGTGACATATGCACACAGTTGTTGCAAACCTGTGCACCCCTAAGCATTGAGGCCCCTCTGGGACATGAGGCTATTTCAGGGCTGATTATGCGTAGGCGATCTGACTACTCCTGAATCCCTGGTGAAACCTCATACATCGTACTTCAGTATATTTCAGAGATATATCAACAGTGGCGATTGCCTGAAAGATGAGCGAGAGGAACAGCAAGGCATTGTAGCAATGCCATGGAAGATCAATGGATGGGTGAAATGGACCTGTAGCCTGTGCAGTGTGTGCATGGAGAAGGTTATGTTCAACGTGTTGTGTTTGTCTTCCAGGTTTGCATGGGAATAAGTGTGATGGGGCTTCTTATCGCAGCAATGCTGTCAGCCCCTGTGTGGCTCATTCTGAGCAACAGGTTTGGAAAGTACAACGCTTGGATTCTGTACAATTTGGTCAACGTGTTCACAAACCTTTTGTTCTTCATTCCTGCCGAAGGAGACCCAGGTCAGACAATAGCTGTCATGATGCTGAACGGCATTCCTGTGGGTGGTCAGTTCTTGACAAGCTCCGTTCTTGCAGATGTTATTGACTATGACGAGGTGAGAATCTTTGAATGGGTCGCTCTGGAATGTCCTGATGAAAATTGACATCTATGCTCGTGGTTGGCACGTTCAGCGACTCAAGCATCCCACACGCAGTTGTGATTTACTTCAGAACTGTGTTTGGACTTGCTAGGCATGCAGCTCACTGCCAGAAAGGAGGCTTGTGTCATAGTTAGTTCCTTCTGAAGAGAGTGAAAGTGTTTGAGACTCTCTGTTGTTTTTGTGGCATCACAGTTCCTGAATGGCTCAAGATCTGAGGGCAGCTTCAGTGTGTTTGCAACACTGATTCCCAAGTTCGTGGCCATTCCTGCAAGTGCCCTGCCTCTGGCTGTCGTGAACCTACTTGGCTTCGAGCCTCCAATCAAGGGAGTTGCGCAGGAGCAGACCGGTGCTGTCAAACTGTTCATCCGTATGACGTTTGTGCTGCTTCCACTGCTGGCAGCCTTCTTTGGCTTCCTCATAAAAATCTTCTTTCCAATAAAGACACCAAAGATATTGAGTCAGATACAAGAGGGCATTGCCAAGCATGAAAGGTATATTGCTGTTGTCTGGCTTGCTTTCTGTTATGACTGCAATAAGAGACCATCACGTGAGTTGAACGAACCCAGAAGGGTTCGTCATGTTCACCTGATTGAGTTGATAATCGTCTCTTCTAAACAGAACTAGGAAACCGAAAGTTCACATTGTGGCTGCTCCCCGCCTGACTAAGAATTGTGAAGTGCAACTCTTTTGCATGCAATGAAGGCGAGTGTTCAAGTTTGCAATTGGTTGTATTATGGTGTGGTGCTCTGGTACTGATTGGGGAAGTACATGTGGATGAACTGCATTGGTTAAATGGCAATGTTGAATTGTGCCTTGTCTATTTATGTTGCTGAGGAAGGCCAACGGACCAAAGCTACCAATAGTGTCCGGGGTTGGCCTGTGTCGATGCTGGTCTGATAGCAACATCGACACAGGCAAATCCTGATATTGTTGCCTAAACAGTGACTCTTGCTGTCGTTGAGCTTTACGATGATAACTTCTGTCAAGAGTTGACAGCGAACTGCCCTTTTGTTGACCTGAGGCAAAGGCAGTGTTCAGGCATTGCGATCAATCAATTTTTGTGTCCATCCCCAAACTATGAATTATCAATGAAATTGCCTGCCAGACGCGCTGAGTCGCCATGCAGGTGCATAGACTAGACATTGGACCCATTTGCAATAAAATGACACTATGGTGCCATTGCATTTTCAAAACAAAAACAAGTGTTCACTCAGGGATGCACATCGTGCAGGAAGGAGCCTGCCATTGATCCCCTCACTGGCCATGAAGTGAAGCTGATGGAGCTCACAGAGGAGGAGTCTGATGCTGTTTGGCTGTATGAGAATTTCTCATCTGGCTGCTTGCAGTATTTGCAGGAGCAGGGGACTGCCAAACCGATCGTGATAGAAATGGCCCTGTATTTTGCTTCTGGTGGAGTCTTCACCATTTCATTCTTGGTGGCCACCATTCTAACGTTCAGGTTCATCGACAACCGAAAGTTGGCGATACTACCAATTGGTCTGGTGGGTGAGGGCTGGCAGCTTTTTGGGAAGGGGGAGAAGGGGGGGGATCTTGGGCTGGTTGTACTCCTGATGTTGGTATTGTTGGAAGTGCCAAGATGTGCATAATGTCTTCACAGCAAAGGATATCTATTCAGTTCTTGTTGCCCTGCATGTCTCGTGGCATATCTTCAACCATGTAATAGAGCAAGTCATGACACTACTTGGGCATGCATTTGCTACCACCAGGATCCCATGTACAGGATGTTCAAGTTTGGAGAATCCGGCATTGGAGTTATCCAACGTTGTCACTGCTCGTTGTGGGTTTTATGTGTTTAACAACAGGGAATATTCAATTGCGAGTGCCTATATTGTGTGGATCGGTTCGTTGCAAATAGAGGATGGTGATTGGAAAACATTGTTGGAAAATGGCTCAATTCTGTGCTCTTCAGCATCATGTGACGTTCATTCATGACACAGGCAATATTCTGGCCTTGACAACGCATAGTCTGCAAGTTGATGCTGTTGTTCTTGTTGCGCAGGTGATCATGTTTGGAATGTCCTTGAGTTTCATGCTGCTCAACATGCTGCGTTTCTTTGATGCCTTGACATTGAGCAGATCGGACTTTTCAAAACACAACGACTTGATCGCAAGGCTGATGCTTGCCAAGACACATGGACAGCGATCGGGGGCCATTGGAGAAACACCAATCATTGTGGGTATTCCGGCCTTCGCGATTCCTGGGAGCAACAACATTTCTGGCAGCATGGCATGCACCAAGTTGGAGCCCTTCCAACGACAGTCAAGAAGTTAATTGTGGTTTTCACTGGCCAACCTTTGGGGCAAAGCATCCTCTGATGTGTGTTTACTACAGGAACGGTGCCATTGTGTGCAAGCACTGTGGCTCTCCCCTGACAGAGTCTGATGTGACTCCCTAAGCCTCTCCGCCAATGCAATCTATTGTTGGTTGCGCATTCAACCTTGAAATGCTTGTGCCACACTCGTTGGCGACTTTTGCCAATGGGCACGGTGACATGGATGGTCTGCATGTGCCAATACAGTGGCTTTTTTGGCCGCCTTTTGCCAGGTGCACCTGACCCTTTGTTGCCCAGCTACACACAGCAACAAGGAATCACACAGCTGTTTGGTGTCAGTGTACGGAATTCTGTAAGCTGCACGCAATGTGGTGCATTTATAAACAACACGAGTGTGCACATCCAACTAAGCAGTTTGATTGGCACATTGCCCTTTTGACTTATCTGTTTGCTACGCCCCGGCACAGACTAAGTTCCTTTGGACAACAAGGGAGCGAGGATTAGACATTCTGTCACGAATTTCGTCCAGCACAAAAGCGGTGACCCCTAAAGCGAGTGGCGATTTTCCCCCGGTGAAGGATAAGAATAGGGGGTCTGACAATGCTGACAGTCCACACTGCTTGAAAGCTGTGCCACATCATAGCGATTCAGATTCGTTGGAGTCCCCAATAAAGATACTTAGCCAAAGGAAGGTTGTGGACAAATCGAACCCATCTTTTCTCAAGGGTGGAAAGGGAAAACGTGACCCAATGGTGGTGGCTGTCAAGCCTTCACAATCGAAAAGCCCAAGAAGTGGCTAACTGGCTTGCAGAGTACACAGACAAGCCAGTCTGGGGGGCCCCGTCGTTGTGGTACAGAATGTATTATGGAGTCAGGGATGATGGACTGGTGGACAGTGGTGGTTGAGACACCAGCAGCGGCATTGGGGGCACTGTGAGGCTCCAATGCTTGCAGACATTCTTTTCAGTTTCCAGTTGCCAGGAAAGGGTCAGGGGTGCAGGAGTTCACTACATGGCCGGCCTCCAGCGCAATGGATTCTTTGCATGTGACTTGCTCAAGTTTGTGGAAGGCGCCAGTTGTCCGTTGCATTGTTGAAACATCCCAGTGTTGGCTTGTAGCGCTTCTTCATGCTTGAGGAAATTCTTTTCTGCTTCATGCCAATCCCAAGTACTGACAACCAACAGTTGCTTCCATGTCCTCTCCAATGTACCACATTTGCAGTGGCTCCCCACACACTAACATCCTTACATCAGTTGCGGCACTCACAGCTCAGTGCCACAGATCTTGAGAATGGATGAACATGCATGTCGAATGGATCGTTTGAGAACAATGACGAATAGATACACAGACCAAGAGCAAATAAATCAGTGCAATGCTTACATGGACTGGGTATGGCAGATGGTGTTGAGGCCCTGAATGAAGAACGATGCGGATGAAACCAAGTTTGACTCGCAGTGACTGCCATATTGACTGCCATATCCTGCTTCATCTGTGGTTCATGGGCTAGGCGGGGGGTGGCATTGTGTGGGGTGAGATGGACAAAATTAGGAAAATCGTATTTGAAAGAAAAGAATAAAAAAATGCACCATGCTTGCTCCCAGGTGCACATGGTTGTGCTTGCCAGCTCAGTAAGTGGACTCCAATCAGAGTTGCCCATCCCTTGCAGCTGCACTTACAACTGAACCAAGATGGCTGTTTTGCACTGTTTCAGCAACCGCTGCTTCAGAGAACCTCACAATCATCTGAGCGATACTTGATTGTTGCCACCCATGTGTCAGCAGATGTGACCTTTTGAGGATCGCTTTCAGCGGTGCTTCTACAACTGTTACATTGTGGCATTTCCACTGGCAGGGCCACATGTTTCAAACGACTGATGAGAGCAGGCAGGAGGAAGTGGCATCCAAGTATGCATCACTGTGGATTGTCCGCTGGAGGAATGGTCGTTTTAAAGATACACACCCCAAAGGCTTGCAAGGTGTGTCACTTGATCTGTGTTAATTTGGAAAAGTTACCATCAGAGAGCACTCAATTTGCACTGAACAGTCCCTGAGCATGTCATTCGGCACTGAGGTGATGATCGCATTGAGCACTGTAATATGGCAGAGGCAATGGAAGGTGTGAGGGCACTGTACATGTATAAAGAGAAGTGACACACAGACGCCTCTGGTACTGGCCAAGTGGGCAACTGCATACCAATCAATCACTGTGTGCAGATGGCACTGCTCGTTTCTGAAAGGGTCCTGTGTGCTTGCAGCCAAGTTATTCCAAGTTGTATCGACAGCCCGTTCTCTTCTGCATTCGCAGCCCTTTTGGCACAGAAAACCCGACTTTGTGCATTTTGCAGCCCACTTACTTGTGCATTGACCTAAAATAGGTCAAGCTAAGATATGGGGTAAAACCACCAAGAGACAAACTGCAATCCAGGATGTTTTAAGAAATGGATTACGATGCCTCGACAAGGTTTTTGGATACGCATGAACACACGAATTAAAAATACGCGATAATGGGCTGCTGCAACCAATCTTTCTTTTGTTTGAGAAGCTGAAAAGATGAGATAGCCAAGTTGTGTGGACGCGGTGTGCACTTAGCGCCGCAGTTGTTGCATTGCCGATCACGATGAACAGCTTGACATGGTCACAAGAGCAGTAGCCACCTGCACGGTTTCTGGGCCTGGGGTGGTGCACTGCATGTCTCCTTTCTGTAACCTGTCTTATGGCAAGAACCAAGCCAGGACCCTCTCGTGACAGCCTGCGCAAAAATGCAACAGGCCGTAAATGTGCAAAAGGAGAAGGGAGATCTGCCAGCTCGTATGCAGGCAACAACCCCCTGCCATGCCAGGATGAACCATCAGCGAGCTCGTTGCCTGTTTCCCCCAAGTCACATGTGCAAGAACAATTTCATTGGGCTGCGAGCCACGCACAGGCCTTTGCCATTGCTCAAGGCCGCGAAGACAGGTGGACTCCTGTGTGCGGATCTTCGGTGTGTGATTCTTTGGATGCTGTCAGAGAAGCTTCCATAGCAGCAAGGGCCAGATTGGCCCCACCGGACAAGGGTCACAAGGGTGCCTTGGATTTTGCTAAGGGATCATTTTCTACCCTGCCAAAGGGCCTATCTAGGCCGATCCCTCCCTGGGAGCAGTCACACATTGGAGACTCTCAGGCCACACCTCCTTGGGAGCAGTCACACAGGGCAGAATCAGGGACAAGGAACGCACTTCCATCATCTTCTGGTGTGGGCCATGCCCTTGCCGACGTGAAAAGCCCTGTGCAAAGAAGTTCAGAAGGAAAAGGCATTTCAAGCGCTGCCATGCTAGCGGCACCGGACGCTGTGACTGAGTGCCACTGTGATACTCCGGAAAGCCAACAATCAGGTGTTCATTCTGACCACAGACTTTTGAGCCTCAGGGAAGTGAACATTTGGAGTGACAGCAGCGCAGACATGGCCACTGTGAGACACAACAACTGTGCAGCCACAATTTGGAGTGACTCCAGCCTTGGTGATACGATTGATGAACTGGAAGGAAGTCCACTGTGATACTCCGGAAAGCCAACAATCAGGTGTTCATTCTGACCACAGACTTTTGAGCCTCAGGGAAGTGAACATTTGGAGTGACAGCAGCGCAGACATGGCCACTGTGAGACACAACAACTGTGCAGCCACAATTTGGAGTGACTCCAGCCTTGGTGATACGATTGATGAACTGGAAGGAAGTCCCTTGGCCCATGAAGCATCTCAGCCTGAAGTCCACGTGGACATCCAGAACCCATTGGGTGTTAGCCTATGGAGCGATTTCAGCTTGGCAGACTCTCCAAGGGAAGAGGAAAAGAGCCTTGAATCAAAACGGGGTGGTTAGCTGTTCTTTGGTGAAGGGTAAGGCGCTGCCAATGTCTGACTTCCCAGCGTATTTGATGGGGAGGGTAGGCATTGCTGTTCATTGAATCCAACGAACCTGGGTGTGACCAGATTTGGCCTACCTTGTTCGCAAGATTGGTGCAAGTTGGTTGCAAGGACGGTCTTCTGTATGTGGTGGGATAAATTGCATTAGCATATTCTGTGCAGTCTTTCCGCATTGAGTCTTACCGTCTGTTGCCACGCCCTGCGCTTGTAGTCAGTGCCAGTAGTTCTGCTTGAATTTATGAGTGAGCTATGCGGAGAGGGACTTGACATTGTGTTGTTCCACACAGAATTGAGGAGTATCAGATCAGTTTAGCATACCTAGGTGTTGCTGGTGGCCCTGGACGTGGCCATGGTACATGCTGATGGGTCATGTATTGTGGGTATGGCATGGATGGTGACATGCACAGCTTTATCATAACAGCATATGTAGGAAATCTTCTGCTCCCTTGGTGTTGCTCTGCTGTTTGATGTCAATACCCAGTGCTGAGAAGTGCTTACAGGAATTGGACATACAACATGGGCGTGCTTTGGGTTTGTGCATTGATGCACCTGTACCTTTGTGCGAAAAACTGAATACGGTCACAGGCAATTGTCTTTAAAGGTCACACAGAGGCTGTGCCCACTGTAATGATGTGAGACAGCAACCTTGCTGTGTGGTTGCTTCTCGATTATCTATTATGTTCAGGACCATAGTTCTGCTTGTTCAGTAGATGCTCCTGGGCAGGTCACAAGGAGTTGGTTGCATCCTAACCTCCCCAGCCTTCTTTGCGTTGGTTTATTGGCGATGCACTGTGCAGTGCCTGCTTTGAGTTCCATTATGCCGGACAAATTTCGTGACTGAAGACTGGCCACCGGCATCGGATGCCACTAGATGGGCCTGTTTGGCAATGTACATTGTACATATTGTAACAAGGGATTGTGCAATCTGCTTGAGCAAGTGTGAGTCGAGGAAGACTTGACATTGCAGTGGTCCGCCGTGCATACAGACTGTTTGCTGGATGCACTCAGTCTCCAGGGCGCCTGTGCGTGCGTCTCTTCATATTTCCACTGTCATGGTGACCCTGCAGGCGACAGTTCGTTGTGCACAACTCTCATGGAAAGTACTGTTGCGATGCCGAACCCTCCATCACATTATCTGGCAAGCACTATTTGACTTTGGCATTCACCATGTTCATGGTTGAATGGAGTGCACTTGCTGCTGGTTGCTTTGCAGTTGTGGGTGCCAATTCCCGATGGTGGGGACCTCTATTGTGGATGCTTCGTGCCGTGCTTGAAGGACAGCACTCTGGATGTTTGTCAGGAACACAGTGAATGGTGTTTCTAAAATAGAATGTTGCAACAACAACTGGTGGGTGGTATACTGTTTCCCCCTATCTCCACAAACATCTGCACCTTGCACCCTTTTATTGTTGCCTATATGTAACACTTTTACTCTTCTATTTTTCTCTTTTAATATATCATTTTATTTTGCCAGTTTTGCGCATTAGCGAAACTGTGAAGCAATGCACTGTTTGTGGTGCTTATTATCTCATGGACTGCAGTGCGCTGCATGCCAACCAACAGGATTGTATGCTGTGGTTTGATGGAGAACACGGGAGTACAGACAAAATGGAACACAACAACCTAGATGGCTCCCATTAAAGTGAGAATAGGAAGGCGTTCGTCTTGGCAAGTGTGTTCCTCTTGGATCTTGGAATGTGGATGTTGGTACATTGGCCAGCCCAGCTGGTGCTTCTTGCTGACACACAACCCCAGGATATCATGTTTGCTCCATGCATTGGAAAGTTATTTCAGTAGGGACCTCTGCAAGCCAGATCCAGTTGTCAGAAATCCCCACAAGGGTGGCTGGGAGGTCTGCGTTCTTGTTCCGGTGCTGCATCTTGCCAAAAAGTGGCAGGAAAGTAGGTCCTTGCACATGTGTGCAATGAGCGACATATTGCCAAGCACAAATATGGTCGCAATATGTTCATTTGGCCACAGGCATACTGCCAACTAGCACCATGGGATTCGCACTTTCTGTTACGTCAACTAGAGTTGTTACCATGGAAGTCCAGGCAGCTCCAATCAAAAGCAGTATGCCTGGAGAGTGTCTGATCGTCAGATGGGAAACACGGTTGGTGTGAAGGTACCAAGCTAAGCAGCAAAATTTGGTGTGGCTGCCAAGGGACACGTGCACAGTACTGATCTGTTCTTTAGTTGAAAGTCACCAGCCATTCCTACTGCGATGTCAGGACCAGATGCCTTGGCATGATTATGCATGTGTGAATTCTCGAACGTGGCGATGATCCTCCATTTTACTATCTTGCAAATACCAACTAATGAAGTGCTCAAGGAAGGCTATGCTAAGCCACCTAGTCGAGTGTGGACCAGCAGGTAGCAGGCGTGGAAGCATCCTACCCAGTGTGTAAAGGTGTAGTGGATTTAGGTCGCAATCCAGTGGTCACAAAGCTGGGTCACCAGTGTGTCGAAGCTAGGCCCACCCT
The DNA here is from genome assembly GCA_905146915.1 of Ostreobium quekettii. NCBI lineage: Eukaryota > Viridiplantae > Chlorophyta > Ulvophyceae > Bryopsidales > Ostreobiaceae > Ostreobium > Ostreobium quekettii. Next base: position 52,986 of record CAJHUC010001576.1, read on the forward strand.
GGGGCAGATGGATGAACATTGCAAGAGCCTTTGCATCATTTCCATGGTTGGAGGGGCCCAGAATGTGGTGTTATCAAATGTTCATGTGGATACATGTTAGCACGGCTGGATGTGTGCAGTAATATCTGACACATGCTTTAGCACATTCTATCGAACAAATGCAGTGTGCATCCATGTACAGCGCATGGGAAGATGGGGTGGATGGGACCAGGATAGAGTAGGCAAGGCAATATTGGCCCTGGTTTGTCAATCTGCCCCTTATCCTGTTTGCTCCCCCAGTCCTTTTGGTGAAGCTGCTTTTCTTGTGCGCCATCAGGTCAACTCGCAGGATTCCAATCCATGCACCTTGACAAACCCCAAGGCGCATCCCACACCCATGAGGTACGGCACCAGACAGCCGGGGGCGCTTGACACGCTTGGACGTCAACCAATCGAAGTCGTGGCGAGAATTGGCAGACCAGAAAGCTCCCCATGAACTCTGAGGGCTATGTTTGCATTTGCGAGGCCGCTGGATAGACGCCGATGTTGCAGGACGGGCGCCGATACCGGCATATTCGGGATGCGGCGAGAGCTTGTTGGTTGGGCAGTGGGCAGCTGAAGGGCCTGGCACACAACACAAGACGGATCACAACCAGGCAGGCGCCACGTTGACACTACATCAAGCTCCAATTTGTGAGCGCTTTGATTTGTCCCGGGGTTTCCCACCTATATCTCCCTTAAACCTTGGTAGAAAAAGGGGGGATGTGGCCTAGATTGCATGTAATTGACGAATCTTACCCAGGCAGGCGCGACGGCCACATGCAGACATTTCTCCCTGTTCCTTGAGGTCCCGAGACACCCCAAGGGTGCCCACTTTCCCGTCGGCATTACAGTTTGAGGGCGTCACGTGGATCACGATGCTCGGGCCCGTTGGCCTCTCGAAAATGGGCCCCGGCGGACGGCGGGAGCGTGCCGCTGGTGGAGGCGACGGCCGCTGAGGGCTCCCAGGAGCCTGTAGCTAACAGCGCGGGGGGGGGAGACCGGCGCCCGAAAGAGACAGTGAACATAAATAAAACGGTGGGTGGCGCCGACGAGCGATTCGCTCGCCGGGTGGCGACACCTCACACTTGGGCTGGTGCTCGCTCTCCTTGGCGCGATCGCGCGGCTGCAAGGGTTGCCTTCTTTGGATCACTGCTGCGCCGCGCATCCTGGGATTTGCCCGCCGCGCTTGGCTGTTGACGGGACATCCGCGCGCTCTCCTGCCGCCCTCGGACGAACGAGCGAGGGACCCCGCCTTGTGACCCGGATGCTTACGCCCGCCGGGCTCCCGAGGGGAAGGGCCGGCCGGCCGCGGCGGAAGCTGTCTCACGGCCTTTGGCGCCATTGCACGACCAAAATGAAGGCGGTACAGACATAGTGTCGGGGCTGGGGGCAGCCTGTTGTAGCCTGTTGCAACCTGAACTCTGGCCGCGCAGCTCATGTCGTTCCGTGAAAGCCGGCGGCCGTGCCGGGGATTTGTGAGCTGCGGCGCCGCGGGGCTGGATGCCTGATGCGCGGGGGGTCTTGCGGCGACGCGCTGCCCGGTGATTCCCGCCCTTTGGGCTCGTCGAGGGCTTCGCGCCGTTTTGGGCCTCGGCAGGTGGGCCTCTGCTGGCCGCAGTTGTGGGCCTTTTATGCCTGGACTTGATTCCAGGTTGTCTCCAGACGTTAGGATTGCAGGGAACCGAGTTTCAGAGGTCGAAACTGCGTACTTGACGCCCGGGCAGGCTGGGAACATGGGTGTGTTGGAGGGGAAGCAGAGTACCGCTGTCCATGAGCTGCACGTGACAAATGCGAAGCGTCGCGCATGCACGGCCACGAACAAACAAAATGCACCAGCAGGAGCTGGGACCAAGGGACGGTGTGGATAGACGGTGCGGCTGCTTCTGCGCCTTTTGGCAGAGCGCAGAGCGGGACCAGCCCGGGGGCGCTCGCCTTCTTTCTTGTGCTCATCGTGCGCCGTCGAATCTGTCGGGGGCAGTGGCGGACTTCCATCGCGAAGCAGCGAGGGCTGGGAGGTCCCTGTGCCGCGTTCTGGCCAAGCACGCAGGAACCCCGGAACATAAGCCGACGCGCAAGCGAGAGCAAACTCAGAGCGGCCCTGTTGTGGCCCGGAAGCCCACGGGCGCTGTGTTGCATCCTCTGCCATAGTATGCAACGCAGTCCCGCCATCTCGTTGCTCAGGAGGTCTGTGTGTGTGTGTGTGTGTGTGTGTGTGTGTGTGTGTGTGTGTGCCAACCGCGTGACATTTTTCTGCTGTCTTCTGACACCGAGTCTTGGCGCGGAGCAGGGGCGATTGATAACTACCGGGAGGCGCGCCGGCGACGGCGGCGCCAATGGGGCGAGAGGCCCACGAGTTGGATCAGCAAGAACTTCGACGAGGTGCTAGTTCAGCCCGGTGATCAGGAGGAGGGCCTGCGCACGCACCGCTCATGCCCGCCGGGCGAGTGGTGGGCGGGCGCCCTGTCGCCGGGTGAAGTGTCCCACTTCATGAAGCCCAGCATCGTCATAGCTAAGCAACGACGCCTGTCCAGAGACACCCCATCGCCTAGGAAGCAAACTTCACAGCGGTCGTCCTACTCTGAGCTCACAGAAGACCTGGGCGACGAATCGGACACTGGTAGCACCCCCCTGTGTCCTGGGTCATTCTCCAGGTTCACTGGGAGCCCCACACCGCTTCTCAGTCCATCCATGACCACCTCTGAGGGACGGTGGAGCCCCTCCAGCTTGAGTGACGCGGACAGCACCACGGCTAGCAGCGAGCCCGAGTTGCCGGCACCAGAGGCTGTCGACGGGCCCGGCCTGCCGGCCATCTTGCCGCGGGTGGGTCGCAAGAGGAACAACCAGGGGCTGGAGCGGAGCATGAGCGCCATCGAGGCCAGGTTGCAGGAAATCAGGGCGCCAGTGGGCAAGTGTGGCCCCATCCACGGGAGGGACTGCTCGCCTGGGAGGCCGGGCGGATACATGCCAGGGCGTGGCCCCGCAGGGGGCGGAGCGGCGGCCAGCCTGACTGTGAGGACTGGCCGAGAGGAGGACAGGCAGAAAGTGACCCCACGAGCAAAGCCTGGGGAGGGCTTTCATGGCCTGTTGGACACCGCTGGGACGCTGTCGCCAGTACCGAGCGACCTGTTTCTGGCGCGGTCAGAGAGCACGGTGCAGGATGAGGACGGCCTGACGCTGTTCGTGAACCCCATGGTGTTCTGCGAGACGGTGGAGGACGACGTGCGGGAGGCAGCAGCCAAGGGGGAGGAAGGGGCCAAGGCGGAGGAGGCAGTGGGACTCATCGCTGGCGGAAAGGCAGACTCGCCCAGCAACAGGATGAACAAGAAGCTCAGGAAGGTCCAAGCGAAGATGGGTCAGGTTTTCCCCGTTGATGCCAGCGAGCACAGCAAGGAGAGAACGTCGTCTCCTGCCATTATGGTCGATTCTGAGGAAGAATCCGGCGTCGCCCAGGGGGCCAGCAGCAGCAGCAGTGTGGAGTGGAGGGCCAACAGCATCAGCATTGAGGAGAGGGTTGCGGCTCTGAAATCTGGACATTCTGATGCACCTGTGCCTGTTGCACCAGTGGCGCAGAATGTGCGTTTGGCTGAGGGGTGGACGCCCAGTTGGGCTAGCAATGGCATAGGACACTTCAGAGAAGACAGCACATGGGGCAGCAAGACTGAACAGACCTGCTGTAATCCTTTCAGGCAAGCGGCATGGAAGAGCAACATCGCATTTCAGTTCCGGGGCAACGTGGACAGCCCGACAACACAAGCAACGAAGGCTGCGCGGCGCAGAACATTCCTCAAGTCTTGCAGCCGGATCGCTGCCAGGCAGGGCCAGGATGGCAGCTGGTCCCCCACCGCGCTTTGGGTGGATGAGCAGTCTCTGGATGCCGCTGTGGACAGAGCGTTCCAGAACGTGGAACCCATCACACTGGTTCGCAAGGGCAGCAGCCAGGCTGAGTCACTGAGGTCCTTGACGCGGACGAGGAGCACCGGGAGCTGGCGCACGGCGCCATCCGTCACCACCCTGAGGTCCCGAGCACTGTGGAGCGATGAAGCGCCCTCTGTAGTTTCGCAGCTGCAGTCACAGTGCAGCAGCAGTGGCAGGGGATGGCAGAGGAAGACGCAGCCCTTGACGAAGATCGATGAAGATGCTGAGCTGTCCAGGAGGGACAGGCTCTGGGGAGGCCTGTCCATTGGCGTCCTGTCGCTGCTCTCCCTGTTCCTCTGAGAGTCAGAGAGGCAATGCATGTGGCACTGGGTTGTGCTGGTCGCCATGCACCAAGGGGGGTGGGCTGCCGGGCGTTTGCGGATGGCTGGAGAATGCTTCGTGACCGCTAGGCAGCTTTTTTGCTCGTCAGGGATGCCAATCAACACTGTGGCTGCCCTGTAGTCATTGGCGCGTAGAGGGTTACTGGGGCTCTGTGTCTTTCTGCCCTGAACTGTCCAGGTTCTTGATCATCAGCATTCAGGATCTAGCACTTCGCTTGCTCGAAACGCCAGCTGGGGGCTGGCAGGTCACCAAAAGACGTGAGAGGAATGAACACAACGGTTGTGAAGCGAAATGCGGGCAGGTTGGCGGGCTTAGGGTGTGGGGTGTGGGGCAGTGCCGGGGCAATAACGCTGAGGGGAATTGTTGTTTATTAAAGCAGACGAGGGAGGTGCCCCTGTCAATTGAGCATGGGAGGTGGGCAGGATTTGGGAGACGCTGGCTGGAGAGTCATTGGCGGGGAGTGAAGTCCGTGTTGCAACAGAAGCCATCCATGTGGCGTGCTCTCCGGTCTGCACTTTGACTTGGAACAATTTTCAAAGTATGTTCAAAACACAATTCCTTGCATGCGACACTGGCCACGTGGGGGTTTGTTTGTAAACCCGCGTGCAATGCATTTGTGAAACTATGCCAGGGCGCCGCCCTTGCACGAGCTGGGCGGCGCAGGGGCGACATGTGGCTGTTGGCCACGAGGTGTCGGATCAAATGGCCAGTGGTGACAATGCGCGTGGCGCTGCTGCTTCTCATTGTGCCATTCTTCATTCGCATCGTTTGTCAGCTGTTCGTAGCAAGTGTGCAGGGGCCTAATTGGCGACGATGGGCCGTTCTGCACATCACCGCGTTTGCCCCGGATTGGCTCTGCAGAAGTCGTACAGTTTGACCAAGATAGGTTGCGTCCCAGTATGCACGGCGACCTTTCTTTTTCTGTGTACTGATCACAGCACACTGCAGCCCAACCGAACTAACGTGGTAGGCCACTGTGATCATGTGCTGGGGACCCACCATCCTCTCGGGAAGTATTAATATCGCCGCGCTGGAGTATTTGCGTGTTTTCTAGGCCGTGCTGCAAACTTTGGATCGACCACCAATCAAAGGCACTGTTAGCCATTCGCCGCGGCAACGGTAATCGCTGGAGGCCAGGCGCCGAGTGGGCCCACGTCTTCTATTGAGAAATCGTTCGGCTACAGTTGCTGGAAAAGCGACGAGCCGCAGCGGTGGGAACAGTAGCGTTCCTGGAAAGTACCCATACGGGTTTATGGATTTGCCAAATGGCAGCCGACCTATTGCATCATAGATTATGGGTGAAGGGCTTACTGTAAAGGTGTCTGAAGGCCAAGCTGTTATTTGCAGCCTGCGGCCTCACCCCGCTGCCATGCGTGTCGGCCTGTGTTGTTCCCGACTTACAGGGAAAACAGCTGAAATAAAAGAGGAGCCAGCCGGAGTCGAACCGGCGGCCTATCGATCTGCAGTCGATTGCTCTACCACTGAGCTATAGCTCCAGATGTGCAATCAAATGCAAACGCGCAATACATATTGCACGAATCACTGCATTTCCTTGCACCGCGGTGTTCTTTTTTATTTAACTGGCATTCCATCTTTGCCGCATTTGTCCATGCCGTCTCGTGGGGAAGACCTCTTGCGCCGCGATGATTGCAAGGATTCGGCAAGCGCATTGCTCAGTACCAACGCACATCGCATGTCGATCACATATCAAACAATTTGTGCAACAACATACACAGGTGCGCCATGGGACCACGCACTCCCAACCCGCAAGGACACGGTTCCACCTCAAAACCCCGCCCTCGATTATGCTCATCGCCAGCGCGGGGCTGGGGTGGCAACCCATGGCGTTGTGTTGGCGGGCCTGCGCCTTCCCAACTGTGTTACTGCCATACAAGCTCATCACGGCCATATAACGGGAAAAAAAAACGATGCCAGTGGTGCTTCACACATGTGTCCAGGGTTGTCACCTGTTACCATTGCGCCCGTGCGGTGACGAAGCACAATTATCCCCATCAGCGGGGTGTCTGGGAATGTGTATGTGCGGCATTACCCGGCCCTAAGCCTGCCGGCTCGCCAGAGGTCACCGAACAAGGCAAGACGCCCAATGCGCATGATTTTGGTGCACGATTCACCAACCGGCATGGCCTGTTGGAGCTCCGGAGGGAGGCCCCGGCCGCAGGGGCGTCCATTCCTGCAACAGGCCTGGGTATGTTGCCAGCCACGGCAACCCCACTGCGCCACGATCGTGCCACCATTTTCGTTCTCTACATCAAAATTTCGTGCCCCGATGTGACTCCCGCCGCCACAGCCCATCACACCCCAGGGCCATGCGCAACCAACCTCAGCACATTGAGCGCCGCGAGCCTATCAGGGACTGCCTCCACCTTCGCTTCGGCGCCTTGCAGGCGCAAGGCCGGCATTTGTCACAGGCTGGCAGCTGTCGCCCAGCGGATCGCCACCTTGCGAATTTTATGTCAATTATCGTCCAGCGGATTTGCCACCTTAGCGTATTTTCTGTCCCAGAAATGAGACGAAGAAACATCCCGTGGCTGTCATGCCTGCAACGTCTCCAGCGGCCATGAGCCAGGCGTCCTGGCACACATCGGCCTCGCCGCACCACGCCAGTCGCTGCTCACGTGAGCGTCTTTATGCCCTGGCCATGAATGAACTTGGGGTTGTCCTTCGTGTACAGGTGCGTCTCCTGTGCCAGTTGGGCTCGGACGGCTTTGTTCAAGGCCGAGACAGCCCTCCAGCATGCACCGTCCAGGAACTGAGGTACAAAGCAGCATGTCGTCGTTGGGCCATGTTCATAATCTTGTTTGACAGATGTACTTCAAAAAAACTTCCCCCAAGAAAAAAATTGCATATTGTCATCGAACTGGCCAAACGAAATCAAAAGGTGCGAAGGCGCGTCTGATCGACCCTCGTTCACAGCAAAATCCAGCAAAGAATCGCCGCAGCAACCATCCTTGATCCTAAGTGAAGCTAAAACAGCTGGCGATCTGCCGTCCCAGTTGATGTTCCCCTTGGTACCAAGGAGTTCTCGTGTTGATGGAAAGCTTTTCCTTCATGTGCATCAACAGTCCACCTTCCAAGGTCGCTGATCGCCTCAAACACAATTGTCTGGAAACTCAACCACTTCACAATACCAGCTTCAGCATACACTATTGAGCTAATATGCAATGACAAGCTGCTTGGCTGCTTCAAAAGGCCAACTTCTGTGCACATAACTGATGTTCGTGGCCTGCACTCACCTTTAGCGTTCCCTCCACACGGAGCTCCATTTGCTCGTCAAACTCCTCTGCACTCAACACTGTCTGGCCAGCTTTGCTAAATGCCATATTCCATCCCTGCGTGAAACACAGCCGGTGGGTATCCCATGGGTGGCAGCATGTCCACATGCAACCGCCATCGAGCACAGCACCAAGGACAGCTACACTTCGGCACTGGGCACTCCAGTTCCAGGTTGGGCACGCCCACGAATGCACACCTCTGCTTTGCATCCACAGGGGCAATGTGACCGAGCATTGTCCCTGAACCATCAACGACGTGGTGAAGATTTGAGCATGTGCGTTAGCATACAGCAACATTTTCCATCCGTGAAAGGCACATTGCCTGCAAAACCGATGCAACACAAGTTGCTGGCTGCAATATGCCCAACGTCCTTTGAGGGAGGATTTTGATCATATTAACGAGGTTATGATCGATGCTGGAAGTCAGACAGGGCAACAAACGTGGTTTATATTGGGACATTTCGGTACATTCTGGGACACTTGGGACATTTGGGACATTACCTGACGAACCCTTTCTCTCCACGTCATTTGCTCTCTTGATGCTTAGGGCTCCCTCAATGCGACATCGAACGTTCATCATACACTGATGTTTTTCTTCCTCTCTTATTGTTTGGGACCCTACACCGGTTCTTGCTGGAAAAGGGTCCTGTTGGGCTTCATGATTCGTGGGGGAGCTCCTCTGTTCATATCATAGTGTGATACATTTGGAATTCAAAAAGAAAGAAAAAAAATATGCCCAACGTCCGTGAAACTGGACCCACGGTTGTGCATGCCGCAGTACACATGCAAGTTTCACAATGTTTACTGCTGCAGTAGCTGGAGGAACGTCAAAGACCAAGATGCCAAGTGAATGCACGAGCTCTCCAGCCCAATCACTTACCCAGGTGTCAGAAAAGCTGAGAACGTGTTGAGCGTAGGGAATGACGACTGGGAAAACCGATTCCAGTGTGTGGTTGATTGGCCCATACACCTGGATGAACAATGCACTAAACTTCAACGAAGTTGCAGTCTGCCGCATCAACAGTGACAGACCATCAGCATTTTGTGCAGGCCGACTCTGTATGGAAATACAGACCTGCAGCAAATTGACAAAAGATGGTGGCCATCGCTTGCAAGGTGCAAAAGCAGTCTTTTCAATGCATGCAACCGAAGCACTTGTGCCCATTTGGGCTTGCTGCGTTCTGGATCCAGGGCCAATCAGTGTGAAAAGACACAAGTGCAAAATGCATGAACTTCCTCAGGCAAGCATTGCTGGACAGAATGTGTCCTTGCAGGGGGCTTGAAATCTTCACATGGTCTTGTAGGTGCGAGACCAGCCATTGAAACAATTTGATATTGGTGATGAATGCCGATTTGTGCTCAACAATCAGGATACCTTCCGGTACCCATGCCTACCTGGTTGCAGCTCAGCACCCCTGCTGGACCACTCTGGGTAACAAAGATGCCGCCATCGCTCAACTTCTTTTGGATCACTGTCTGAGATGCACACACAAAATGTTTGTAGGTGTGCTTGCAGCATCAATCTGCTATCAGAGGACCACCATTCCAATCCAGCAGACAACGTCTGCCAGGTACATGCTGTCTGGTCTTGAAAACATGGTACTGCTGGAGCCTGGCGTGCATCCCCAGACCTGTGGGAATAGGCTAGGCGTCAAAGAAATCGAACAGAGGATAAAGACATGCAGGAATAGACAAGAATCCATGTTCAAAATCAGCCCAGGTAGCCATCCACCATGCCCTGTACATTATACATTGGAATACCACAATGCAGGATCGTGCACATTCAAATCTGAGCCAGCGAGTGTGGTTGGTGCAGAAGGCACCAACTACACCCTTATGTATTCAACCAGCCCACCCTCACCAGAATATGCCAAAAGTAACCCTTTTCTGATGCAGTGGCAGAGATCCAAAAGATTTTCACCAGACTGCACACTCCCATCGTTCAGCAGCAAGACCGATGACTTTATCTCTCAATAATCGCCACAGGGAATTGAAAGTGGAAGGACTGTCACCTTGCATTGGCAAGTTTTGGCATAGAAACATGCACAACTGACATTGTGCTGTCCCAAACTTGCACTAGGCTGGGAAGACGAGGCACAAGGTTGGGAAGCATGATAGGATTGAGACTTTGGTATGCATCCAGCCACGCCATTCTTGTTTGCAATGTCTCCCCAACAAGACAAGGAACCATTTGAGACCAAGCAAAGCGCGATCACCAGAGAACTGTGGACAGGTGCTCGCCAATCGAGACATCAAATTTACTGTCCCCCTTGCAGAAACGATGTCTGCTGTAAGCTGCCCCCTACCTGGTAGAAATCTTGTGTGTACAGCTGCAAACGCAGGCACCAAAAAATGCAGAATGTCAGACTATTGCTTTGAAAACGATGGCCACAGCAGGGAATCAGTGAGCATAGCCTCAAGGAACATTTGCCTCGCAGATCCAGCAGATATGCAGAGACAGTTTTCCAACATGTGGTTGGTATGATATTGTGCCAAATAGCATGGATTGTTCTGTTTGATACATTGATGGGCCAATTATATGACAAGTGCCTTGACAAGGCCAAAGAACACCAGGCCGCCGTGCAGCATTACTTCTCTGGTGCATGCTACTCCCAGCGCACTAGAGTCTTTGTGCAAGATCTTTCCAAAGTCTTGATGAGTCTGGAAAACCACTTCCTCAGTGTGGAGTCGCCAATAATGAGCTGCCAGCCATATGCACAATCGCACACAAACTTTGAAGTACACACATTACCATACAAAACCACATGTTTCTTTCCATCAAAAGGCAATCGTCACCTGGTAGCAAGGGCCCCCAAACACAGGATCAGCCAAGTCGCCAATGATGATGTCAAAAGTCTCTTCTGTAGCAGACAACCATGCCCCAGCATCTGTGCATATGAGCTCCAATCTTGGGTCCTCAAACGCTGTCTTGTTAGCATCAAGGTGCTTTGCGCAAAACGAGCAGACGACCTACAAGAGGCACAGAATTCCATATGCTTGCCTTTGCTCTACCTTAAGCTAACGCTGCCTGACAGGTGAAACAGCAGCGACTTGTCACATTTGCTGTTGATTGCGCGCAAGGACACTCTAAGCTGATATGGAGGAATCGTGCATGTTCGGCGTCCAGAAGGTGGACTTGGTC
>CAJHUC010001577.1:0-18731 GCA_905146915.1 Ostreobium quekettii
TTCAAGTGTGACAGAGTTCCTCATGACTCTGGCCCCCTGCTGTGCCACCAACACACAGGTATCATGCCATCCTGGACTGCCTGGATCGACACGGCCTTGAGCCCGTTGTGACGCTGCACCACTTTGTCCACCCTGCATGGTTCGAAGAAATGGGGTCCTTCTGCCGGGATGAGAATGTGGCGCACTTTGTGGCATACGCGTCGCTCGTCTTCAGGGAGTTCTCAGGCCGTGTGGTGTCGTGGGCCACCTTCAATGAGCCGTCTGTGTCCATGTTCTCGGGCTACCTGGCAGGCCTCTACCCCCCGGGCCGTATGTTCGCCTTTACAACTGCAGGTGGGGGAGCCGGCGCCGCCCTGCCTGTGTCAAAGCACGGCTGATCGATCAAATGCCTTGGTGGAAGACAGTTGATGAGCCGTTAGATGCATGGTATTCACTGGAGAATCGGCACAGAAAACGGTTTAGTTCATGATTTAATCCAATTCAAACACGGTTTGGACGTCAAGCACGCAATTTGGTCCAACTTTAACACAGTGTGAGCACAGTTAAAAACTGTGTGAAGGGAGAAATTTTGGCATTGTTGCAGTGCAACGTTTGCCCTTTTTAACACTTCGAAGTTTCATTCTCCATGGAACTTGATGTACTGGTTGTTTGCACTTCATTTATGTCCAATAGACTGATTGAGCATAATGCAGGCAGGTACCTGAAGAATGTGCTGGCAGCGCACGTCGATGCATACAAGGCGATGAAGGCGCTGCCTGGGGGCGACCGAGCGAGGGTCGGCCTTGTCGTGCATGACATCACCTTTGTTCCTCGCAGGCGTTGGTACATGCACTCGAGGTAGCTCCAGGTGTTGCACTCGTCCCAATCATTCGATGCGCGGATTTGAAAAGGCGTGACGATAACCCTTTCCGGATAGAATGAACGATCCAGCGACAGCGAAGCGTCTTGGATGCATCCGCGCCTGTCATGGCCTGCAAGTAGCAGGGGCCCCACTTTATCTTTCGAAGGCGAGTTAAGACAATGAACATAGGGATGGCACTGCAGTTTGCAGCCCACTTTTGCGTGCACAGTGTGTGTTGGCAGGGGACTTGCGGTGTCTGATGTTGGCGAACTCCGGTGACCTGCATCCAAACCGTCGTGAAGCACTCCGTCCTGTATCATGTGGCTGGCACGTGACGAGATGGCGCCCAAATTCACTCGGGCTAAATCCATTTTCGTTTTGAAAGGGGCGTCGTGGACACTGCCGTTTTGTTGTCAATCTGTCAGCTTTAAGAAGTGAGTGCATTGAATTGGCAGTCTCACAGCGCACTGATGCTAACAGGCACGGGGCCGTGTGTGTAGGTGGATCGCCAATTGGATGACATACTGGTGGGGCCGTGACGTGGTGCTGGACTTCATGATGACGGGGCAATACGAGTGGCGGGTGCCCGGCAGGGGGGTGCGCGTTAAGTACAGCAACCCCGGAGGACGACCGCCCTGCGACTGGCTGGGCATAAACTACTACACAAGGTGCGGCGTGTTCTGACTAAGAGGAATAGATAAGTTAGCAAGTACATGAGTAGAGAAATAGATAAATAAACAAAGAGAGAACGGACGAATAAAGAAATAGATGCACAGATGCATAGAAATTTTAGTCAACTTTATTCTGTATTATGCACTTGTAAGCATTTATTCAATAAATACTTGCAAGTGCGTAATATGGTACTGCAAGTGCCTGACGAATGAATGGAAACTGTTGGGCGTTTGAGAATGAGTGTTTGTCGCATTTGTTGGCCTGAGACACATCGTTTCCTTTGTTCGGTCTTTGAAAGGTGCGTCGTGGGCTGGAGGCTCAACGCCACGCACATGCCGGGAGAGGTCATGACAGACATGCCTTACCCGGTGTACCCAAGGGGCCTTTACAACGCTATCAAGAAACTTAGTGTCCTGGGCATCCCCATGTACATAACGGAGACAGGCATCGCGGATAGGCTGGACGACCGGCGGAAGGAATGGATCCGAGGGTACACGCGCCAGGTAAGGAGACCCCTGCAGGTGACCAATCGAACGACTTTGGCGCTTAGATGCGGCGCCCATGGGCACGCCACTGAACCCTCGACAGAGTGGGAGCATAACTGCTGATGAGATGTTTGCGCCTTCTTGTTTTGTGATTCCAAAAGGAGGGAATGTGTTGTGGATCGGAGTATCAAAAACCCTAGTATTGGTGGCGGTCGTTGCCTAAAATGTGCAACGGCCCCTGTTCCGCCCTGAAAGGGCGAAGTATGCTGCAGTAGTTAAACAAAAATCATACTGTACTTGAATAGGAACGCGTATAATAGTGCACAATGTTCACTGCATGATAACTTCTACTTTAGATTGTGGGGCGGAAACAAGTACATTACTGAGCTGCTTGGCGACTGCAATAGTGCAGGAACTGTACGCAACAGGTCCCCAAGGGAGCGTCGCTGAACAGCGCAAAGACGACCCACGCTCGGGTGCCTTAAGGCAACATTCGGCCAGAAGGGAATGGTAGAGTAATAGAGAACAAATCGTTGTTTGGGTTACAATATATTGGATGCGATCATCAGCACAATAGTGGTTGATGTGTAGAGATTGTCATGCGCCCGCCATCCCCAGAACTGGTGTAGAGTCGGTGCTTTGTTCTTGGCGACAAATGTTGCCCCAGAAGTCCCACACATGGCAATGCTCTGAAGGGGCGCCTTCCCTGGACAACAGCATGCTGTAAACGCTTGAATGCAGCTCCTGCTGACTGATCGATTGATTATCCAGCCCATTTGGCATTCAACGGCAGATCATGGAAGCAATCAATGACGGCTTCGACGTGCGGGGCTTCATGTACTGGACGCTGGTGGATAACCTGGAGTGGAACTTCGGCTACAAGTACCGATTCGGCCTGTATCGGTGGGACCCCGACGTCGGGGGCGTCGACCGCCAGCTGCGGGAGAGCGCCAAGGTGCTGCGGTACGTGTATCAAACGTGGCCGTCCGACCTGCAGACGATGAGGGACTACGCGAAGCGCTTGTCCAGCTTCGAGGAGGGGGAGCCGGAGGGCGGGAGCAGGAAGGGATGGAAGTGGCGGGCGCTTTCGTGAGGGGCGCGGGTCTCTCGGTGGGGCGTAATTACTTGTTTCGATTGCGTTCGTCGCATAGCAGAGCACATGCCCTTGCACCCCGTTGGCGGTGCCGGGCAATGGTCCCAAGCACATGTGTTTGTTCGATTCCGCATTGTCTGTTCGAGTTCACGTCCGCTTGGCCCGAAGGGGCGCCAGCCAGATCCTTGGGGTGAGGTTGGGGGGGATTTGCGACTCCTTTCTTATTTGGGGCTTGGGGGTTCTTGGGCGTCGGCGGCAGGAAGCGTGGATGCCGGTGTTTAAATGCGGGTTGCCGGCAGGGGCCGCTGGAGATGTTCCATTTTGATCTCCTTTGTTTCTTCTGCTGTCAGTTATGTTTTCATTTGGGATGGGAGGGGCGTGGGCATCCTGGGGAGCAAGGGCGTGGGGCGAGGGTGGGCCGCTGGGCGTCTGGACAAACGTTCGGCTTGGTGAGGCGGTGGCTACGGAAGTGCCAAATATTGGACTTGCGCTTTGGGTTTCGGCAAGTGGTGGGAAGGAAACTGGGTGCGTGGTGGATCATTTGGGAGTGGTTACAACTGCGAACCACTTATCGGAATGGAAGACAGTTCTTGATGGCTCTGAGAAGCTAGTTATGCCCTTCGGGACGTGGGGCTATTTGGTGCGCTTCACCATGGTACAGCACCAGCGAAGCACCACAAGTCTGTGAACACTGCGGAGCATGAATTTCGCAACTCTGGACGTGCGGTAGTGCATTGACAGGCGGGATGGTGGGCGCATTGCCTCATGCGTGGTGCATACAAAAGCATGGACCAAGCGAGTGGGTGTGCAAAGACAACGAAAATTACAGCACAAAGTACAGCCCACGTTCAACGAAACGGGGCAGAACAGAGTACAGAGAGGGAACTAGGACGCAAGCCAAGCTCTGGCATTATTCTCTCGAACCTAAACTATGACGGCACCTCCCAAGCACCCTCGGCACTCCGCACCACAGTTTGCTCCACGTGGCGCATCGAGGGAATGTCAACAGCAACCCTGTTCCAAGTTCATCCTTTCACCCCTCACTCCCAGCGCGTATCCGACCTCCCAAGTCGAAACTGCATGGGCGGCAGGCCTCTGCAGGCCACTCTCCAATCAGCTCCTTGAAGCCTCTCAACTGTGCCTGCCGTCAGATCAATGCTGTGACAATACACGCAGCAGCATATCTGTCCAGCGCTCAGCCGCTCAGGTGATGACATACTGCTCCCGCCCATGGTCCTCTTCCGTGGCGTACCAGGGGCCGTCCTCCAAAAACGTGTTAAACATGCTCCAGGCATGCTCCGGCTGGTCCATGGGGACCATGTGCCCCGCTTGGTACACCTTCATGAACACAGGCAGCAAATCAGGAAAAGGAAGAACACGAAGGAAAGATGAAGGAAAGAAGGAAGAAGTCGAAGGACAGAAACGGAAGTAGAAAAAGGAAAGAAAAGAGGACAAAAATAGATACAAGGGCTGCATGGGCATACAAACTCAAGTTGCTGCTTCGGGACAGCATCCGTGGAGATTCGATTTGGGTCCTTCGGAGTGTGGGTCTTCGGGACCCAACAATTGACATCTTGCACTAAGAATTAAGAACAGGAAGGTTATGAAATACAGCGCCATGGCAGCATGATTGAATCCGGTTCCCCCTCGCTTTTGCACCACCAATGCACACTTCCTGCCTGCTTTAGAGAATAAAGTTCAAATCAGAATGTTCAACAAATTTCAATGATCCCAACTGTTCAGCTTCTTGTTCAGCAGGATGACAACATGCAATCAAAGCGTGCAACATGTCCAATCTTCTGCGAGCGCCGATGGCGGCGCTCCATCGGTCACCAACGGCTGCGATCTAAGGATTCGCACCTTGACAAATGCCAGCGGCCCCACGGCTTTGGCCATGCCGGCTGCGTTGCCCCCAACAAGCCACTCCTTGTCCTCTCCGTCCTGCCACTCCTCTGAGCCGCTCCAGCTCAGCTTGTCCACCCACTCACGGTTGCCTACCCAATTGCAGATCAGGTCCTGGTCACCCACGTAGATCAGTACCTTAATGCCTGCTTCCAGGAGGGGTGGCAATGTGGTGTCGAAGTTGCGCATCCAGTCGCCCGTCATGCTCAGGTGCACCGATTGGCTGCACTCGTCGAAGCGCCTGTCCACACCCAGCTTCTTCTGCACCTCGGGGATGTTGAGGTACTTGCCCAGGCGACTGACCTTCCAGCGGTGAAAGGCAGCCCCTCGTTAGGTCCAATGAGAGGCAATGGAATGCTGCCAAATTTTTGGCAAGGCACCACTGCACAGCAACTTCCACAAGTCTTTGATAGTATTTATTGCTTACATCACCTGTGCATTGTGAGAATAGTAGCTGCTGGATTCAACCACATTGACTCATTCTGTACTCAATGCTGCTGCTGCCTTCTTTAAAGCACTCTGTTTGCAGCATATACAATGCCATTTTGAACACATACTGCCAGCAGTGATTCACAAATCGATGTACGAAGTATATCACTTCATCTGCTGACCTGAGGGTAGCACAGGGCGCTCTTGCCGCAGGGCCGCCGGATGTCGTATGGATTGATGCCAGGGTTGGCTGCCATGACAGGCTCAAACTGCGTCATCTGGCAGTACTCCAACGCGGCATAGCAAAAGATCCATGAGCCGGGCCCTTTGCAGGCTTCAGCGCCCTTCTCGCACAGGGGGTAGGCCTTGGCCATGGCATCGGCAATGGAGCTGTTGATGAGGCCATTCTGCAGGGCATACTCGCCATAGGCTCCATACTGGATGGCAGGGTCAGTGAGACCGTCTCCCACCGCAAGGCCCTTCAGGTTGATGTGGGGGCCCTCCTTGTTGTTGTTGGCCTGTGGCACGCACGGCAGATGGACGGTCAGGAACGGTTGGGAACATGCAACACTGCAGCGCACATCAAGGTGATAAGCTGCCTTTGGTCGCATTATGTTGAGCGTCACTATTGACTATTCATCAGCAAATGCAGGCCCTGGGATGTGCACATATTCTGTGAGCACTGTGTTGGCACTCGGGCACTACTTCATCAACTTGTTGAGGGAACCTCCACCGTCCACTGCAGTGGGCCTGGCATGCTGAACTCACTTTTTTCTGGGGCAAAATTGTTCAGGACGGATTTCTACGTTCTGAGCTTGCATGGGACAGCTCAAAGCTGCGCATCACGGCAGGCTCGGCGCGAGTGAAGAGTTGGCCAGGAAGTCAGCCGCAGCAGCTGGGGGAAGCTGAACAAGACGCGAGCAGTTGGGACGCTGGCGATGGCAAATGACCAACAGCCCGGTTGGTGCAATGTCACTGTTCAGACCCCGCGCGAGTGGCAAGCGCGCACCGCTGGCACAGCACCCCTCGGTGCCAATCACCGCGGCCTGCACGGCTCCCATCCCCACACCAGCGCCAGCGCCAGCAGCAAAGATCCCCTTCCCACCCCTAACCCTCCCCGGCATCCCGATGCCGCCCGCCCATCAGCGAAAGCATCAATCCGCCGTCACACGCGGCACACGGCAGCGGCCAATCGGCTTCATCGGCGACGGCCGGCACCCCTGAATCGCTCCCTGTCGGCAGCCGCGCAGACTCACGTCCAGAACATTCCCGCCTCCGCCATCACCAACCACAATCCACCCACTGAACCAAAAGCTCGCCCATACCTGCCGCCCATTTCCCCACAGAAAACCAAAACACCACCCCTTCCCCTCCCCCCAGCGTCCCCAGCCACCCACCTCGAAGATCCTGTGCGCGATCGCCGGCACGTAATGTCCCCCGTAGGACTCCCCTGTCACGTAAAAGTCCCTGTCCCCATACTCCGGGTGCGCCGCCAGAAACTCCCACGCGAAGTGCAGCACGTCCTCCGCCACGCCCTCCTCACTGTGCACCGCGTCCTTGGACGAATTGCTGTACGAAAACCCGGTGCCAACGGGCTGGTCGATGAAAATCATGTTCGCCCCCAGGTCCCAGCCCCAGGGGTTGATGCTCAGGGTCATGTTCTCCTCCAGGCGGTACGGCCCGTTCTCGAAGAACACGCCGATCTCGCTGGCGCAGCCGG
Source organism: Ostreobium quekettii (assembly GCA_905146915.1). NCBI lineage: Eukaryota > Viridiplantae > Chlorophyta > Ulvophyceae > Bryopsidales > Ostreobiaceae > Ostreobium > Ostreobium quekettii. The sequence continues at coordinate 7,143 of CAJHUC010001577.1, forward strand.
GCCCCCCGTTGGTCCAGAGCACCAGCGGGTCGTCCGGCGCCTGCGACCGGCTCTCGAAGAAGAAGTAGAACAGGGAGGCGTCCACGGTGTTGTCCAGCTTGAAGTACCCCGCCCTGTGGACCGGGGGGTCCACGACCGGCACACCGTCGGTCCCGAGAACGGCCGAGGACGGCTGGGATTGGTCCAGCAGCCGGAGGGGCCACTCGATGATGCGGCCCTTGGCGAGCGTGGGTCGCGCTGCCGCCACAAGGAGCAGGCTCACGACCAAGGGCAGCGCGTGGCGCGCCATGGTGCCCGGGGGATCGCAGGCGGCGCAGGGCGGCGGGGAAGGCCTTGCGGGCTGGGCACGGGGAGGCTGGCGGGACGGTAAGGCCACGAGTTTGTGGGGGAGGCGCGGGGCTGGCGCGGGATTTTGTGGGGGCCGTGCAGGGCTAACAGGGGGGAGCGGAGGTGACGTGGCAGGGGGGGAACCTGCGGGGAAGGGAGCCGGTCGGGGAGGCGCAGGGTGGGGGCAGTTCACAAGCCGTAGGTGTTGAAACCCTTCCACATAGTAACGTAACGCTTGGCCCGTTTTGGCGAAGTAAACAATAAAACAGACAACGCTCTTTTAATTAAATTTTTGCAGAGCGACGCAAAAAATAAAAGTAACGCTCTGAAAAACAAAACGTGGAGCATAAGGCGCGAAGGTAGAATTTTCCGCTGCGGAAGGGTTTTGAAGCCTGCAGCATATGTCTCGTGCATAATTTCTTCCGGCAGGAAAACCCAATGGGCGACACACCTCCTGTCGCCCATGAGGTTCACTTGCCGGAAACATGCACTTCAAGTACTAGAAAGCCCTCGGGCAGTTGGCCGGTTGGGTGCAGACGCACTGGCTGCTGCTCGCGAGGGAGCTGGGAACGCGAGAAACTTTGGCTGAAAGCTCAGGCCTGGAATGGCAGCCTCCTCGCCTTGATGCGTAATCTTACGTGATCGTCGAGAAATCTTTTTCAATGATGGTGGAGCATGGAAACGCCCTGGCATTCGACTGGAAGGGGCGTTCAGAGGCGCCTGGGGCCAGGCGGGGGTGGGGTGGGGTCATACCAGCATCATGGCATCGGTCGTTTTGGCCCTCTGCCCTGCAAGTCTTGAGGCTGCCACGGCTGACTTGTGGTGCAGTCTCTTTTGTAAGGTCACTTCCACATTTGTTGGCAACTTTTGGGGCGTCAATTCGCTGGCTTTTTCTATTGCTACACTGACCAGCCAAATATGCTACGCATGACTGTATTTTTTCCCGACTTCAAATAGTATACCAAAGTTACATCCTGAAGCCATGCCCATCCTGACAGAAGATATGTGGTTCTCGGCATTCCCTTGCGCAACACGGCATATTGGGAATTAAAACAAACTTCAGCTCCAGATTGGCTGTTTCGAAAAAAAAGGCAACAACAAAACGAATCAACATTAATGATTCATCATCGGTTTTGCTGTATGTGTGATACCGTCGGCACCAGCACAGCGGGAAACCTCCAGCCAATAGAAGATTGCCTGCTTCAATCAACACGCCCATTTTACAATCATTTATCTACAGGCTCTCTTCATTCCAGCGAACGCCCCATTTCAAACAGCACACAGCCAAGTTTGTGGCACCACGGCCTGCCCAAACCAGTTCCATGGCACGGCGATTGCGGCCGCCAATACTCCGCATATCCCAGAACATCTCGAACATCAGATGAATTTATGTTATGCATGGCATCACATCGCTGGGCCATTGTTCGAAACTGGCGCAGAACCCTGCCTATCTCCAAACCCAAACGGACCTTGGCAACCTCGGCATAGCTCGCACGCCGCCGCAAGATTTCCGAAAAAAACACGCCCTCCTGCTGTTACGAAGCGTCCACAATAACATGCCAAGCCACCCTACCCCGATGCCCTTGGCAACAACTTGGCCCACTCCTGCTGTCTCTTCTCCTCCCGTTTGCAACCAAGTAAGTAAACCAAGTGTTCCCACCCTAACCCCCAAATCCCCAGACCTCCACACACGCATGCACATGCTCGCATGCATCTGCCAGCTGCCGCAACACTTCCAACGAACAAGAACGCTGCTCCTGCTGTAAGTGCCGGTCTCTTCTCAGCAACGCAGCACGTGACTGCACGCCGCATCCTCATCAATTCGCCGCGGACGGCACCCGCCCCCCACAAAGCCCCCGCTCTTTGGTCTTCCCCCGGGACAATCTTGTGGCTTTCCCCTTGTGCGCTTCTCGCGGGAACCCCTCTCAGGGGCGGCGAGTAATGTCCCTTCCTAACCCAACAATTACAACCGACTAATTGCGCCCGCAAGCTGGCACACCCGCCCGAAATCCCCCCGATTCTGACGTCTACTGAACGCGGCTGGAGTCGTCAGCGCGGCCTGAACCGTCGAGCAAGGGGTGGTTCCCCACGCCGTCCCCGCGCGCCCGGAGCGCCAGCCCCTGCCCCAGTCGCACCCGAAACGACCCCGCGCCCCTCCAGTCCCTGTCTACCGGCGCCCTGCCGCCGTTCGCCCCCGGCCACTCCCCCGATTCCGCCGACAGCCCCGATCCCCCAGAGCCGCTGGCACCGTCCTGGCGCCGCAGCGACAGCGCCGGCGAGGACCCGCCGGGGTTCGGAATCTCCTGCCCAAGGTCGAGCACCGTGTGGCCCCGACCGGGGCTGGGTGAGTCCTTCCTCGTGCACGCCTGCGGCAAAGCGCGCACTCGCTCAAATACCTATTTAAAAGATTCGCTCAAAATCGCCCCAATCTTGCCAAGGTTCTGCTCAAATTTTGCTCGAGGTTCGCACCAGTTCTCAATCTTCGCTCCAACTTCGCTCACACACGTAATTCCTTGGGTCGCGTTTGTCGCACAAAGGACGGTCGTCAAACGGCAAACGCCAATTGGCGTTGTTCGACGTCCGCCTGCAAGCGGACGTCAAGGGGGCCGCACGCGCCGTCTGTTGTCCTGCTTTTGGGCGAGCGCGTCTGGGGACGGCAGTGTGCAATTGGCCGGGGGCAAGTCCAGGGGAGCCGAGAGTGCCGCTGGGAACCGAGGCGCCGCGTCCGTGAGACTGAAAAATCGTGGAAGCTGGTGACGACCATGACGGTGGGCTCCCCGACCAGCCGCCGCCGCGCTTCGTTTTCTCTTTCGACGCAGGCGCCTGGGACGACGAAGAGAACGGCGAGGGCGGACGAACGTCCATGGCGCATACCGGCGCGGCGACCTGCGCGTCTGTCACAGCACCACGGCGCGAGCGCGGCCATTCTCCTTTTCGCAATTTCTCCTCCGGAGACAAACACTAAGCGACAGCCGCTGCATTCCTTCGTTCGAGCTCGTTTTCGAAATACGAACACAAAGCGAGTGCCGCTGCTTTCCTTTGTCCGAATTCGCTCTCGAAAGACGAACACAAAGGGCCGCAGCGCGTTCTCCTCGTGGGGGAGTGCACATTGGCCCCCGCACCTTGGTGTCCCTTCCCACGCCGATCCACTTCTGGATGGAGGCCGTGATCATGGGGTCATCTTGGTCGATGTCCAGCGCCTTGGTCGAGACGCCCTGCGCGCTGATTTCCATACCGTCCGTCCGACGGCCGCTGGCGTACAGCGCCTCCACCTCGTCCCTCGGGGACAGAAGATCGCCGGAGTTGGCGGGCTGGGCGCCGTCCGGGCTGTCCCGGCCGGTGTCGCGGGCCCGGCTGATGACCGTGACCCAGCGCTGCTGGGTCATCTTGTGGCCCTCGATGGCGGCGTCCATGAAGGCGTGGTGCATGAGGATGGTGGCCCAGAAGGCGTTGTGACCCTGGTCCAAGTTCTGCGGGCGGGGGCGAAGTGTCAGGCGACGGGGCTCGCTGCACACAACTGCACTTGCTATGGCCTGCACGACTGCACTTGTTCTAAAGAAGAGCAGCTATGCAGGGATGTATCGTTGCATCCCTCCAACAAACTCTGGTGCCTTGTTGCACCTTTTCTCAGGAAGCAATTGCTCACAGATCGCTACATAATCTGCAAAACCATGGGGCCTTCTAGTGCTACTGCTAATGCAACGGGGAGACCAGCAGGGTGTTGCACCCCTGCCCAAGAATGGTTGTGGCAAAGGTAGTGAATCTGAAAAAGGGAATCTATGTCCAAGGCAATTGGACAAGTGGAATTTTCATGCTACGTGGGGGTGCGGCGTTGACCAGGTTTGAGGGGTTTGGCTTGCCCTTGCACCAATTTGCTCTGCTTCAGTCACTGGTGAGACAGGTGCAGCACACGACTTCCCTTTGTATTGCTCAGTGTTGGATGCAAGCAAAGAGATTCGGGCTGCAACACAATACAAGGCAACAAGAAAATCTCCAAGCACAGTGGGAGTGATGCAGGCGCCACTGAAAGGGGAGCACAAGGTTGGGAATGGCATGGACGTGGATGCCTTAGCAACTCGCCCACCATGCAGCCATACGATCTGTCCAATGGGGGAGCGTGACGCGATCACTGACAACCCACCTTGAATATCGTAAACAGGTTCTTGTCCAGCCTGTTGACTCCCACCAGGGCTGTCACTGACAGCATGGCCAGCCGCCACACGGCGTACAGGATACCAAGCACGGTGTACACCCCAGTGTAGATCAGCAGGAAGAGCACAAAATACAGCTCGTGCAGCACGTCGTAGTTGTGCACCAGCATGTTTTCCGCCACCACACGGTTGGCTATCACCTCGTTCAGAAACCACATCACCAACAGCGCCAGGACGAAGGGGAACACGGGCTTGAGGATCGTGATCATGGCCGGCACGCTGGCGATCATGGCGAACATCGTGGCCACAATCCATCCAAACACCAGCAGCTGCAAGACTGCGGTGCTGACCAAGATCCCAAAGAAGAATGAGGCATTGCTGATTGGGTACTTCTTTATGACTGTCTCCCAGCTGCGGTCAGTCAGCATGGTGCGTACCACACCCTCCACCCGCTTCAGGTTCCTCTTGGCCACGACCCTGTCCACGATCACCATGTCCTGCGGCAGTTGCAGGTCTGTGAACAGGCCACTGCGAATGGCCAGGCTGATTTTCTTGTACTGCCTCAAGACAGAAATGAGGGTGTAGAGGCTGACCAGCAGGCCACAGCCGTAGCCCACCCACACGCTCCAACGCAAGTTGTCCATCAGGTTGTCGAATATGATCGTCACGGCCCCAGGCGTCCGGTCAAAGAAGACGTCCTTGGGGTTGTCGACACCCGCAGCGTCCTCCTGCCTCTGGAGGTCTGATTCCACAAAGTTGATTGCTGCCAGCAGCACGCTGGGATCGCCATGCTCTCCATCCGTGCAGTTGTACAGATGATCTTCCTGCAGTTCCGAATTGAGGCGTTCCAGCAGCCCCGCAGCGTACTCTCCCACCAAAGTGGTGAAGTTTGTGGTTGCATTCGCCCCCACCAGGTCGCCTGAAAGAAAGGGGGACATTGCAACCCTGCTGCCCTCGGTGAAGTTTATGAGCCTCAGGAAAAAGCTGGCCACCAGCTTGTACTCCAATATGCACCTCCTGAGGGGAAAGTAAATATCGTTGACAGCCCCTAGGAAGAGGGCATTGAGCACCAGACCAAAATAGATGGTGAGAACAGCAGCAGTCAGCACAGCCCCCTTCAGCCATGCAGGGTGCCTGTAGCCTTTGGGGCGTCTGTCCTCCTTGATGCCATCCCAGGCCTCTTGTACATAGCTCTGCATCCCAGAGCGCACATTCCTAATGGCATTCGCAACTTTGTCCCCCACCTGCACCACCGGCTTGAGGCGCCACAGGAAAGTCTTTTCGTCGCTGTCCTGAGCGCGTTTGCTGAAATCGTCCCAGCATGGGCCAACCCAGCTGAAAATCCCGTCGAAACACCTTGTCCACCCAACTTGCAGACAGCACACCCATCTCAAGCAGCCCGCTGACGCCACAACACCATTGGACACGCCAGCGTCAGCCTTCTTGACAGTTGTTCGGACAATGCCTTTGGACTTGTCCCGTCCACGTGTAATTTTTGCTAAGTAGTACAGTGTCTTGGCGACCTTTTCTGCTATGTAGTCGATGCAACCCATGGGTTTCTCTTCGACCTGGATGACCACAAAGTTGTCTAAGAAGGTGTTGCCTATGCAAAAGCCTGCAAAGATCAGGTGCTGGCTTTTCATAGCGGTTGTTTCAAAGTGCAACTGCCCCCATTTCCTGTTGGTTCGCTTGTTCTCACAACAAACGCGTCCTGAACAAGAATAGAATCATGTTATTGTTCTCAGCATCATGGCCTTGAGCATCTACTGTATGGATACACATCTGTCCATCAGCAGTGAAATTGCTTGAAACTGCGTCTCGATTCAAAGCAATGGAGAAAGTCAGTGCATTGCGTGAGGCTGCAAACCCTTGCTGACCAGCATCAATTTCCTGCATGATGGGAAAATCGATCATTGAGCAATCGAGTCCGACTGACGTCATATGATACAATTCCTCTCCTTTAATTACTGATTGTACAGCAGGAGCCAGTGCCCTTACGATAACCTCCAAAGCAACTACACACAAGCATATAGATGCTGCTGTGTTGTGGTAGCTCAGTACATCTACCTGCCATAACACTTGGCTTGCAGACACCCACAGGGCACCGATGCTAGCACAACCTGCACGCTGCGATTGGGCAGTGCTAAGCAACTCTATCACATGGCCAGTACGTCTGATCCTGAACAGTGTAACGCCACAGCCACACCCCCTATCAACCCAGGCGGGCTGCACAGCTGAGTCACTGTGGAACTTCTTGCATGCTTGTGAGTCTGTCACACAGCAGGCTGTGGTGTATAGACATGGCGACTCCAACTCATCTACATGCAAATCCACTGTTGTTTTTGTCATGCACTGTAAGCAAAGCGCTCTATTCGTGCAGGCTATGTGGGAATGCCAGCGTTGATGACATTCACAAAGAACAACACAAAAAACAAGGCAGCCTTCCTTGAATCTTTGCCCTGGGTATATTCTGCCAACGCCTGCCACATATTCAAGGATCATAGTGAACATTTGCAATTGCGATAGTGAAATAACATATCAGGATTCAATCAAAAGAACCACACCGTCTTGTGCACAGTGTTACTGCATGCTGGAGCAGCAACACACTCTCACCGGTGGGTGTGCTTCCATAGGTATGAAGGCAGGTGTCCTGGTCTGCATAACTGCCTCATCCAGCCTCTCCCTCAAGATCACCCATGGCTTCTGGTCATCCTTGGCCTCGTTGAAGACGATTATCCGCCAGAACTGCAGGTTGAGCAGCATCAGCACGATCCCAAACACCACCAGGATGAAGTAGTGGGCCACCGGGCTCTCGAACTTGCTGGTGTCCTGCCTGTACTCAAATGACTCACGAGCAGAGGCCACCAGGAACACAGCCAAGAGGTCCGAAAAAAGCAGTGCAAGGAATGAGTAGAACTCCCACCTGCAGGCATAGTGCTCTTAGGACACAGGGCGTGAGGTGCCATTTCCTTCACAAGCTCTACATTCCATTTTCAGCCATTAGGAAAGGCGCTCCCCTATCATTCGCGTTCAGTAAGAATGTGCCAAGACTAGTTGGTAATTTTCCACATCGCAAGCAATTGATGCACGTGTACATTTACTTGTTCCCACTTAGATAGAATTTGTTTGACACCAAGCACAATACAGTGACAGACACAGCCCTTGCACCTGCGTGTGTGTGGGGGGTGGGGGGGTGGGTTGGGGGGTTGGACATCATTCCATCGCCAGCACTTGTTCCATCTCCTGTCCATTCCTGCCAATTCCCACCTGTACTTCTTCACACGCTGATCTCTGTGGAAGGTGCACAGGTTAGGCACCAGCAACAAGAAGGCCAGGAAGCCCGTGCCAATGGCATACAGAAGGAGGAAGAGGGAGCCCAGGACGCGGTTCCAGATGGGGGAGACATCCCACACATCATCCAGCGGTGGCGATGCCTTGCGGCCCTGGAAGAACCCGCGCTCTCGGAAGAGGATGACCAACTGCAGGAGAGGGTGCAGGCAGGCGAAAGTGCAGTCATGTGCATGGCCACCGAGTTTTGAAGAATTTTGCCCTTGGAGATGGACTCGATCATGAAACAAATATGTGTTCAATGTGTGGATTCAGGTGTTGAAGTAATCAATGTGGATTAAAGCGCAGTGAGTGGGTACAAATTGGGGCATCGAAATGGGCAAATCTGGCCAGGAACTGGGGACACGAGATGCACGTCAATGCCCGTGTCGATCTCGCAGCATTCTGGTACTCGTTGATCAAGGCGGACAGACCTTTCTTTTGCAGCACACCAGTACGGATATACTGCATATAGTTTTGACTGGTCAGCTCTTCAGGCTTCTGATAGTCAAAACGAAGCAGGGGGCCACGCAATGGTCATGAACCCCCTGGCACTCTCAAAACAAAACCCAAGAAGCATTTTCCACATCGCAAGGTGATACAAATTTCTGGGGCAACAAGGAGAGTTGCACGGTACAGAATTGTTGTGGAGTGAAATATAAGACTCGCTTGTTCACATCACCATTTGGCATGAACAGAGCCCTTGCCCTACATTTGAATTGGCAGAGTTGCTGTCCCCTACATGCTGTGTGAAACAACAGGAATTCAAATTCAAGAGTTGTACCGACGCACAAGACAGAAAAAACAGTGCCCCTCTATTTTGGTTCCAAATTTGATCAAATTTTGTTATATCTCATTTCACACACAAATAGCCTGTAGCCACCTGGGGTTGTGCCCTTTCACCCTGGTAGGCAGTGTGCTGCCTGAACCAAGCAACCAGAGATCACTGACAGTTGTGGTGTTGACCATGGAGATTGGGACCTTGTTGTGGGCCTTGGGTTTGGCAGTGCCAATGCCCTGAAGATGCCCTGTTCAACACCAGTGGCAAGTACCCCGGACGGAGGCAACTGCCTTGAACTGGCCTAGGAAATGGCCTGTTTGGACCGTCTTTTGTGTACAATGCAACAACTGCAGCCAGCTGTTGTGTACCAAGTAGGTGGGGATCTTCGCAGGCGCTCATGGCATCCAGTGGACAAGAGTGCAAATCGCTGGTGGCATTGGCAGTGTCAGATGTTGAGCTTTTGCAACACTCTACGCTAGATCCTTGATACAGAACGAGTCCCTGCCTAGGGTGGGATTGTATTCTATTGTGTGGTGACACCAATGCACTCATTGTCATTGCAACGACACAGGTCACCTTGTGCACCACGACCCCAGTGACTAAATTATATTGTTCATTTCGCTTGAACGGTATGCATGTGTGCATGTTTCCAATGCATGTTCTCGGTGTACTCCCCTACTTGGGTAGTCTTACTCCCCGTGCCCTGCCCTTTTGTGCTCCACTGTACCCTCAGCACTCCACCCAACTATCAGCGCCCAGTCCCCGCAGAGCTCAGTACATCTCGTCCCATGTGTCCCACCTCAGGCAACTTTCCGTGCGGCTTTTGAACGGCATTGGACATCGGACGGTCCAACAACGAGGCAGCTTTTCCATGGGAGGCTGCTGCACGGATAATTCCCACACAAGCATATCTCGCCCTTCCGAGCGACCGGTCGTGCAGATCCCGCTTGACCGTCAGGCGACAAAGGCGCAAACAAGGACGTTCGCGAGCGTCCAAAATGCGGTGATGCGAACTGAGCCCGAATGACCACCCGGCGAGCAATCCGGTACAACTCGCGCGGCGAGGCGGAATTGGTTGCCATCTGGACCAAGCAAACCCCGAGGACGCGCCGATGATCCCCGCTGCGCACATCCCAAAGTCGATGCCACAATCATCTCTGCAGACCGCCCCGCGCCCAAAACTTCGCCAACCGCGACAACGCGTGCTATCCAACGCCAAGCCCTGCACTCCGACGCAACGGTCGGATCAGTTACGCAGGCGTCCCAGACGCAGCCAGTCAGCGCCCGCCGCGCGCCTCGCTCCCTCGGCATCGCGCTTCAGTCCGCGTGGGAAGGCTCCCTGCGACGTGCCCAGCCCACGGCAGCACACACCGGCTGCCTGTGACACGAAGATCACGTTCGCGTCGCGACGAAAAAATCAAACACGCCGGTCCCATGTCCGTCGCTTTCCGCTGGTGCTGCCCCAACTCGCCTGCCCTCCCACTGGGCGCATAGAGATGGACGTCGCCACCCGTTCATCGCTGTCCCAAAATCGGCGAACCTGCTAACAATGGCGCCGTGACCAAAACATCGAAAGCCCCGTCTCCAGCGCCGTCGCGAGGGGGCTCTGCCGCACAGATCGCATCCCGCAGCGGCAGCGCCCAGGTCGGGACTCCCGCGGCCGGCCCGCGGCCAAAGACGCGTCGGCGCTTCGATGCCGTGCAGGATGCATGAAGCGCGGGACGGGGATCATGCGCCTCAGGCGCGACGCGCATGGCTCGCGATCTACCGTCGGCACAGATGGCCCGAAGGGCCGGGCGGCGGACAAGGCCCTGTCATTCGCGACGAGCCGCACAGTCGACGTCCCTTCACTGTACGTGGCGTCTTAGGGCTCCGCGATCGCCCCAAAGCGGATTTTTTTTCCGATCCCTGGTGCCTCCCCGCCGCGGATCCCTGTCCAACGATGGGCGGGAACGGCCCGCACCCGCACCCCAGCCCCCCCGGCGAAGCTTTCCGCCCAGTTCTCCGGTCCCCAAAGTTTGGACGAGCCGGTCCGGGTCGTGCCGCCGGGAGTCCAGGCGCGCTCACCGAGAGCGCCGCGACGCTGAGCACCGTGCCCGTGTACACGCCGGACGTGCCGTCCAGCGACTTGATCTTCTTCCACTGCGCGAGCGACTCCCGCCCGGGGGGGCCAGGAGGGCCGGGCGCCAGCCTGAGGAAGGACGTGAACGGCGTGGACAGCTGCAGGGGGTCCTCATGGGGCGACGCCCCCGGCGGCCCCATGGCGGCGCCCCGGGGGCTCCCGCGGCGCCCGGCGCCCGCCGTGGCTGCAAAGCGGGTGGGAAGGGCGGGGTGGGGTGGGGGGCCAGGCAGGCCTGCTGGTGCCGCCCGCCCTCCAGCCCCTCATGGAGGACGGTCGTAGGGCCGGCCATTGGGATCCGCCTTCATGCCTGCCTCCGTCGCCTTCCCGCAGATTTCCGGGCCCGGCGTGGGGAGCCCGTCATTGGGACGCAGCCGGGGCCGAACTTCCGATGGCCGCCCCCCCCCCGTTGGACATGGGGACCAGGCGGGGGCTGATGCCGTGGAGATGCGGGCGCTTCGCATGGAAGCTCGCGGTGGCGCTAGAATTGGCGGTGACGTAAAATGTCACCTTGGGCATTTGGTGGGGAGCCGCTGGCGCCAGATACGGCTTTGTGGGAAGTGGGTGAATGCGTCAGTGCTGGCACCCGCCGCTGACGCCTGCGGTACAGGCTTCTGTAATCGCCGTGATCCCGAGGGGGCGGCGGCGGGGATGTGAGCTTTCACACCGTTTACTTGTCGCTGCTTGAGCGGAAGTTGGCACTGTGCTAAAAATCGTGACCGCTTGGTGGGGAGGGCATAAAATTACTCCCCGTTCTTGTTTTGCAGAAGTTGCCCCATTGCGCAGAAAATGGCGGCAGTCATGTTGAACAAAATGAGGAGGGCCAGGCCATTGTAAACCATTCTGACCGCTCCTATAATGGAATTCGTCTTCGTCTCATCAAT